>OX457043.1:25916696-26211696 GCA_949752735.1 Lumbricus terrestris
GCTATAGGGTGTTAAATGGCTGCGGTCCAATTAAGGCAACGGTCCATTTTAGGCAACTCTCCCCTAGCGTGTGATGACAACAGACAGACAGACGGTCGGACAGACGGACAGACGGACAGCTACATCAAAGGCGTTAAAAATCGCCTGCAGCATTTGAAGTTGATGGCTTCAATAATGGCGCGTTTAACAGCTAGGTGTCTGTTGCGATCAAAATCAGGTAATGATTGACATTAGATGTGCAATAAAAACACATCAGCCTCACTTTGACCCATCAACACCACCCATCGATCGACACCCCATATCAACCCTCGCATACATTCATTGCAGCACTTTGTAAGGTACTTAGGAGATCTTGCATTAGGTGTACACTCCCCCCCATTGCATGCAAGGCATTGCAAGCATATATGGGATCTTACGCCACACACGCAGGCAGTTTGAAGGCAGTTCGACATATTATGACGTCTTCCTAACGAATCTTAGACTTTTCAGATACATTTATTATAACGATAATCATCTGGATTCTTTAGGGGGGTCCATCTTACCCCGCTGTCCTTCTTACCCCCCCCGTATCCGTTTTGTAGGGCTGTAGGCTATGAGTGACTGACAGCGTACGTCAGCCTTTTCTTTGTTTAGCCCTGTAGGCCTATTGAAGACCTACAGGAGGTAACTGAGGGTAACTGAATAATTATAATGGAGACCTCTGGCGTTCAAGTTTCCAAATTACGGCTATAAAACGACCTCTGTCGACGTTTTTCTGTAGGTCGTGTATATACGTGGCAACGCGATACGGATCTTTGCCACCTCCACATCGATGGCCCTAACTTCTTCCTCTGCTTCTTTTCATCGCATGTCCATGGAACCCCCATAATGCAAACAACCTACAGTAGCTAATTGCTTGAGCCCATTTCCTTTCATCCTATTGTCAGCCCCGTTTGACCTCGTCTGACCTCGTCCATCAAAATGTACAAGCATAGGGTTTCTGATTTCTCTCTTAACCCCGCTGGGTTCATTTCCACATCCGCCCACCGTATCCGCCTTCGTAGCTGTTGCCCTGGCAGACACAGCCCCCTCCTCAGTAAACAACGTCCTCTCCTAAAATTATACCATCAACAACAAAGACATCTTTACCCTAAAACTAGCACGTGACGTGGATGAACTCAATTGTCCATGTTATAATTGATTTCCCGTCTTCCGTTCTTCAAGCTCTTGCTAAAAATTTTAACTGTGATCGCAGTCTATCGCTTCTCCTCCACCTACAGGCCTATATACATAAGGTATAGGCCTAGGCCTATATCTGCGGAGTCCATGGTTACGACTGTTTTCTATCATATGCACAGGCTTGTTATACAAATGTAGGCTACATGGCAACGGTTGTTTTCAAACAAATAGGCCTATATAAGTGGACTAAGTAGACACGGCTATATGTATACGATTGTTTCTCAAACAGAAGAGTGTAGGTCTGTACGTAGATAAGGTTACGATTCTCTTCAAACAGAGCAATAGCTTATATAAGTATAGATATGGTTACGATTGTCTTCAAACATAATATATATATATAATAGCCTATATAAGTAGATATGGTTACGATTGTCTTCAAATAGAAAAGCAAGCCTATAGACCTTTACGTATTATAGGCATATAGTAGATGTGCCATGGTTACGATTATCTTAAAACAGAAGATCTTAGTATGTATACGTAGGCCTACGATTGTTAACAAACAGTAGAGTACATATTATGAGTATAGGCCTGTATAGGCCTACGTATACGATTGTCTTCAGACAGACAATCGTAACCATATCTATAGCCCACTCTTCTCGTAGATAAATAGATACGATTATCTTCTAACAGAAGAGTATATAGGCCTATACGTAGATATCCATGGTTACGATTGTTTTCAAATAGAAGAGTTTACGCCTATAGGGTATAGCCTATACGTTGACATGATTACGATTGTCTTCAAACAGAAAAGTATACGTAGATAAGGTTACTATTGTTTTCATACGGAAGAGAATACGTAGGCCTAGTTATGGTCATTGTCTTCTTATAGAAGAGTATATATATATATAGGACATCTATAGGCCAACATTGATATTGTTACGATTATATTCAAACAGAAAAGTATAGGCCTACGTAAATATGGTTACGATTTTCTTCTAACAGAAGATAATAATATGATATTCGTATACGCCTAGGTGTGGCTACGATTGTCTCCTAAACTTATAAAATATAACTAAGGGATAATCCGTAGTCCTATACATTATGGGTATACGACTATAGCTAAAATATTTAACCGTGAAAAATGTTTTGCCTCTCCAACAGAAACATCCGCAGACGCCCATGAAAATAAAACTATAATATAGTCGATATTTTATGGCAAGCAAATTTCGCTTGCATGCTTGATGTTCGTGGTTAATCAGACACTCGTTGTTGTTTCGATCTACTGGAATTAGGAGAGCACTCATGACCAAGATGATTGCCCCCCTCCCTCCCCAACAAAACCTTAGGCTTGTACGGCTTCTAGTCGGCTCAACGGTTGTTCGTTGCACCCTATTAGCAGCCGAAACCTTTTACGATAACCGTTCTCTTCAGTTCTTCAGCGCCAGACTTCCTTCCGGAGCTCATTAAGAATCGCTGCCTTTTCATCTCAGTTGTGCTAATTTCTTTACGATGTCTGCAGCTGGTTATGCTATAAGCCTATTTCATCAACCATTAAGACATCGGTAGGAATATTGCCAAACTGGCGGACAGTTAGGGGTAGGCTAAATGAGGTTCGAAATACATGTAGCCTAATCTTTTGTCCAGTCTGTTAATTTCGACCGTTTGAAAAAACACAACACAGAGCTACCGTTCCATTCGTTCTGCTGCAGTGTGCTTTCATTCAGGTCAAAACTAAACATTCGTCTGCTTCAATCTCCTTTAATATCAACGAAGCTTAAATAGCGCCTTCATTATAACTGCATGCTCAGAGGCGCTCCCGAAAAATGCCCCGTCAAAGAGGAAGTGTTAAGAATATGAAATACATGTACAGCACTGCAGAGAGGTCTCGGGACAGAGAACGGAGGTCAGAGTGGAAGTTATTCTACGGAGAAGTATAGGGCCTATACTCCTATAGGCTATAATTTTATCCCTCATGTGCACTGCCGAGAAAGCCTGACGCCGTCTAGTGGCAGAGTGAGAGCATGCGAAAACCGTCAAACCACATCAGAAGCCCAATTTGCAGAGATCGACCACCATACCAGGCTGCGGAGTTACAGTAAAGAGCTTCCGAGGATAGAAAGCTCTCTCTGCTCAGCACACAGTGTGGGGCGATAAAGAAGACCCTATAATGGACACGGAGAGTGTTATGTAAATGTAATGTAAATCTTCGAGAATTTCTCAGCGCCCACAAAAACCACGTCAGGGAGACCAGCTTATTTGCCGGCTCTAGGCCTAACTAGAATTGGTTGTAGGTTTAGGCTAATTATAGTTTCTGGGCCGACATTTCATCATGACAAAAAATGAGCCAATTTGTGGAAATCGACTCAATCAAAGGCGCTCAGTCTAATCCGCTTGGGTTTGGTAGCCTATAGGTCTACGGACAAGTTAGATACAAAGCTGAAGCAGAAACACCAAGAGACGGTTAAACATACTGTGGAATGGAGTGCATGGAGATTGTCAAATTGTTCTTGTAAAGTAATGTAGGCCATTTTCACGGAATGCAATAATTATTTATTAAGGCGACTTTAACAGTAGGAGACCTATAGCCTAACTTTCGACAAAGGGATCGCAAATTCACCCTCCCCAATAAAGGCTCCATTAACTTTATCCCAAAAATGTTATTTAAAACATATACTAACAAACTCAACCATAAGTAGACCTGCTAAGAAGCATATAGGCCTACCCATAGCCTACTGTGACAGTACTGTCAACTATAATAGTAACATTCTAAAGACCTGCCGTAAGCGTAGAGTAGCAATAGTCATGCAGTTAATCTAATTAAAGAGTTTCGACACGACGTTGATCAGGAGAGAAGGGCACTAGGACAGAGAGACAGGGACGTCATTTGGGGGGGGCAGGGGGGGGCATTTGCCCCCCCCTGAATTTTAGGGAAAAAACAATTTTTTATATATATATCTGTGCATTTATCATTTGGTGCAAATAAAGATATCTTTATTTTTCACTAGGAATCTTACTACATCAGAAGACCAATTAGGCGGTTTCCTAGAGTGATAGAAGACTCCCTAGAGATTGAATGGATCACGTGTGCTAAATTTGAAAATAGCTAAAATTGCAGAGCACCTCTAGAGAGGTCAACAATGTACAAGCCAGGGCCGTAAATCCTGATGATGAAAGGGAGGAAGCTTCCTCCCTATCCTCCATATCCATGCCGTCGTACCGAGGTCCGTACGTACATCTTAATCCGGCGAAAGGCTGACTTTGACCCTTCTAAGTCATGCAGGATGATATATAGCGAGCATTGTGGACACCATCTCGGAAACCTTAGCCTACTCTGCAGAACCCGATTCCACTGAAAACAGATGTCGTTGACAGATATGCCAAGCCGGAGTAGAGGTGGTCTGAAGAGGAATGTGACGAGTAATTTATCAGACTGGACGCATTAAGTGTTAGGGGACAGGAAAAATGATTAAGACAGCTGGATATATTATAACGTGTTGGATATTATATATACATGTATTATATATATATTTGTGCTTCAGTAGGCTACATAGTATTCTCCCTGATCTTTGGGAGGGGGAGTAGACACCTAAGAATAGTTATATAGTAAGTTAGTCACAGAACCAAGATCAGTTCATTTCGAGACCTGATATTGAATTGTCTAGAGAGTCAATGCCGAATAAGTTAAATTGCCTTTTAAGTTATTTTCTGCTTGTTTCAAGTCACAGCAGGTCTATAGTCGCTAGCAGCTGTATAAAGGTGTGCTGGTAAGTACAACAAGTTGCTCTGTTTTTCTCGTATGGTCTGAATCGGGACCGCCTCCGAGTATGAATCTTGAAGGGCGCTATATAAATAGACCTATTGATTGTTTGAACGAGATCAACAGTGCAAGTGCACACGACTCCAACTCCGTATAACAGAGAGAGAGAGAGAGAGAGAGAGAGAAAGAGAAAGAGAGAGACAGAGAGAGAGAGAGAGAGAGAGAGAGAGAGAGAGAGAGAGAGAGAGAGAGAGGGAGAGAGAGAGAGAGAGAGAGAGAGAGAGAGAGAGAGAGAGAGAGAGAGAGAGAGAGAGAGAGAGAGAGAGAGAGAGAGAGAGAGAGAGATTCAGTTCTTAACAGGCTTGTCCACGTTAGCTACATCGGTAAGAGAGCTGGCGGCCGCGCGTATGTGGAAGAGATCGTGCGGACCGCGGTTCGAATCCCGAAGGTGGCTATTTCAGAGATTTAAAATCTCGAGGTAGCACGGTCCGTCCACGGGGACCAAAATGGCGTGGCGTCCATTCAAACGGGCGAGCGGTGGTGAAGGATCTCACCCTCAGCCTCAGGGTCGAGGCCATAAGACAGTCGCTATATATGAAAATCCGATTACATTTACATCAGTGCCTGTATACTGTGCATAATGAGACTGAAGTGTGAAGTAATCTTTTGGATATTGCCTACAGGCGCTGTCTCATCATTTAGGTCTACACCAGTAGCATTAATTTGTTGTTCCCTGCAGTTTCAATGTACAGGCCTAGCCTACACTTAGTGGTGCGAACGAATATGTTGTTAACACTAACCTATAGCGTTTAACTTAAAAACAGTATGATCGTAACCCCCAAATTTCTAAAGTGCCAATCGAAAGCCAAGAAGTTTATATATATATATATATATATATATATATATATATATATATATATATATAGGGTGACACGAAAGTTCGTTCACCATTTTCAAAATGCGTTATCTCAGTAACGGCTTCATATTTCTTTATAATATTTTGTCAGTGTATCCATCAGTCAAATGAAAGATACTGGTACAAATTTGATTATGATCCGGTCCATTTTCGCCATTATTTATAAGAAAATGCAAAGACGACCAGTTTTTGCGGGGAAATGCGTTCATTAAATTTACACAGTAAAGGAATGTGTGTAGGTCTACGCCTAGCCTCGTATACAAGCGTGACAAGACACTGCTGTTACCTATATATGACATACACAGACGTAGGCTATTAGCGTAAAGTGTCTCCTTTCTGCTTCATGAAAGCACTTACTCTATCCGGCATAGGAAGAGAACGTTCTGCCTGCTCCACAGATGAAGTTTAGTCCGTCGGTGATGGTTTGGGTAGGATGACTGAGGGTCTCGCTAAACTTCAATTTGTGCCAAATGGTACCAGACTGAACTCGCAGTACTACGTACATCACCAACATTCTCCAGCAGATCGCGAGGCCAGCGTTCGAGAGAGAAAATGACAACGGCAGTGTCATGCAACGAAAGTCATTTGTTGACAATGACATATATAGGAGTATTTCAGCAGGATGGCGCACGCTGTCATGCATCAGCTGTGACGACAAAGTGGCTAGACGACAACCTCCCGTCACACATAAAGCCGAAGGATTGGCCACCCAACTCTCCGGACCTCTCCCCTTTAATTGAGCACCTGTGGAGTATTTTATCTCTCAGCGTTTATAAAGATCCTGAGTCAAAGAACGCTGATCAGCTCAAGCGTCGCCTCCAACGAGCGTGGAGAACGATAGCAGTTGGAACACTTCAGACACTGATCCAGTCATGTCGGATAGAGTCAGTGATGTCAAGCAGAAAGGAGATACTGTACGCTAAAAAGCCTATGTCTGTGTATGTCATAGGTAACAACAGTGTCTTGTCACGCTTGTATACGAGGCTAGGCGTATACACATTTTCTTTACTGTGTAAATTTGATGAACGCAGTTTTTCCGCAAAAACTGGTCGTCTTTACATTTTCTTATAAATAATGGCGAAAACGGAACGGATCACAACCAAATTTGTACCAGTATCTTTCATTTGACTGATGTATACACTGACAAAATATTATAAAGAAATATGAAGCCGTTACTGAGATAGCGCATTTTGAAAACGGTGAACGAACTTTTGTGTCACCCTATATATATATATATATAGGCCTAGACTAAATAAGAAGCATAATTATGGTAGCTAAGTTTTGCCCCCCCCTGAAAAAAACTGAAATGACGTCCCTGCAGAGAGAGAGGCGTGGATCGTTCTGATCGCTGCCATGAGTGCCATACACGACTCGATCGTCTGCTGCGTCCATCGGTCGCCATCTGTCGAGCATCTCATTCAATTAGAACAGCATGTATCCAAATGGACACCCGCAATGGCTGCTGTCCAGCGGCGCAAACGAGTTACGCGCAAGAGGAGGAGGCCGGGAGATGTCTAGAGTTACAAGTCTTCAATGAACAGCAAATGGAATTTCGGTGGCAATGGCCGCCGTACGTGGTTGCTAGATCGAACCCGCAGGCGAAACGACGGACCGAACGGTATCCGTCAGAGTCACCACCACCACCGCGGTCACCGTCTTCATCCGCTGGTCACCGGTGGTCGCCTGCGCTTTGAAGGGGCGATGCAACACCGGGTAATGGAGCCTCTGAACGCTCCACTTCAAAGACGGACAGCCGACAAACCAATCAACACTGCAGCGGTAGTCAGCGCCCCGCGCGTGATTTGTAGGTCATTGTTTTGTGCGGTTAACTGCCACTCCGTCTTTCACTCCAGGTCGATCGGGAAAACATCTCCCACCAGGAAAGCTGTCCAAACAATCACTGTGCAGCCGGTAAATGGTCATGCGCAGTGGGAACGCTGTAACCGATAATACACATCGTGTTAATTGGGCGGAGCAGCAAGAGGACAATGCTGGGGCGGGTGGGCGGTTAATAGATGATCTCTGATGAACAATGCCAATTACACGGTTCACTTTTGGCTGGAAATCATTACGAAACCGTCGTTCAGCACTTCAGAGTTGGCTCCTCAAATAGCCATGTTCACTTGTTCTTGGCTGAACGAAAAGGGTCGTCCATAAAGGTCCGAGAAATCATCTACTTTTGGCAATTTGCCTATCTCTTTGACATAATTTGCCCCTTTGTGGGTCCACGACCTCCTAGGACCTAGGGTACTAATACGATCATAATTATGATGCCACAGGCTGGGTTCAGTGCCGACATTAAGCACAAGCAAAGTCTGACTGAAAAACCTGGATGTGTTTATTAAACATTGTTTCTGCTGTTTAGGAAGGCTAAGTTTTCAATTTGAATGTGATGTGGAGTCGAGCGTGAAGTGGGCGTAAGAGGGCATTGAATGCATTTTTTGCCTAGGGCACTACTTGGAATAGGACCGGTCCTGGTTGGAGTGCTTTGATACTGTTGAGATCTGCTACACACAGGGTCCAGAGCCGTTTGCTTACAAGATATGTTGAAAGCCTCGGACAAGGTATTTAAAATGAGATGAATTGCACACGAAATTTAGGAAGTTGAATACTCCAGTTTAATGATTTCGATAAACTGATCCACATTGTTTGAAGAACCGTGTGGTTTAACTGGAGACTTTTTTACGATTTGTGCAGACAATATTTCTTCAGCTTTGCATGTATACGAACACATTTATATAGACCCTTACTTTTAACTGCACAAAGCACTGAAACAACTTAACTGAAACCCTCGTTCGTTTGTTTGTTCTCACAAACGGATCGATATTCTGGAGGCTTTGGAATTTCGAGTTTCAGTCATCCTGGCCTCCTTCATCAATGTCGATAGACGTTCAGGGCCATTTCTGTGCATGTTTTCCTCTTACAGTTCAGTATTTCTGACAAAGTCATTCCCAATCCAATGCTTGTCTCCAATGTGACAAACTATTTGAACAATGTTCTTTCCTACCGAACAGGATTTGTTAATCATCGTGAGTTTCAGTTAATCACAAGCTGGTCTCAAGTTATTGTCTACCTTTTCAAAAACTTTGTCTTATTAGTCAGTGAATATACGCAGTCATTTATACATAAAGCTTCTTGCATGCTGCCATTTTGTTCGGGGTCCACAATTTTAGGTCCTCAAAAGTAGATGACAAGCTTCAAGGTTCTTCAACTATAATAGCTGATGAAAATAATAATAAAACAACATAATTGTCAACAAATTAATTATGAATTTTGGCATAATTACAAAAACAGTCACAAGTTCCATTACCAACCGTAACAGTAAGACGAGCAATGAAAAAATTCGCTACTGTTTACAATGCAGAAGTGGTGGACATCATATGACTGAGTAGAGATGTAAGTCGCTGAGGTCGCTGTCTTCTGACTCATCCGATCCAAAGAGATTCCAGTTGGCGTCTACCAAACGATCGCTACTCTTCTCCTTCTGCAGCCAATTCGATACGTCCAATCCAATCTGGAAATATCGAACTATGGAGGTACAGCATCCAACTTGTGCATACTTCCATAGGGAAGCCTACACAAAAATCTAAGGCCTAATGTCAGAGGGTATGAATCTAACCTAAGATAGTCACCAAGTGCAGCCCTTGAGCCAAGGTATATTTTTACCAGTAACAATTATGCTTACCATGGCTTTGACACAGAGTCTCAGCAATTCTGTGCATAATAAACAGACTTGTATGCGAGACTTAAAACTTCACAACCAAGACAATAGGATATCGAGACTGACCAAGACGCAAGTTCCAAGACATTTGAAGCCCATGATAGAACTCTGATAGAAAACTCATTACTGTTTCACCTCAAGAGGTTTAAGGGATTCGTCGATTGAAGGTGACATCACAATCAACGTTCCATGGCGGGTAATAGTCGATCGAAGGAATTTCCAGATTCTGGTTTAAAAAAATGCAAACATCAAAATACTGAGTGCCTATGAGTAACCATATTGAAGAGACACTACACAAAATTCTTGTAATGAATGAATGAATAAATTAGACACAAAGCAACATTAATTAAGATAGATCTGATACGCAAAAGTGCTACAGTTTCATTTCTGAACATTCACTTCACCTTTCATTAACCTCAGAAAAGGTTTATTAACCTCTGAGCCCCTATGTTTGTCGAATACACTTAATCTGCTCAATTACAATGTTCCACACTTACCGCGTCTGCTCATTAGCTGGAAGGAAGTATTCAAAGACGTTGTTCAGAACTATGACATCAGCTGAAAAATAACGACTCTTTGTAGATGTCTTAACCAGAGTAGTTAAAACAAATGTCTAAAAGCAACTATTAGCAAGCAATTTTCACATTGTAAAATAGGGGATGGTGATCGTCTACAGCTTAATATTTTAGCCATTTTAACATTATTTAAAAAAAAATTGTGCAGTACCAAAATCTAGAAACAATATCATACATCTTCATTATGTATTGTTAGTCACCATCTGAAGAGTTAAATCTTTACACCGCATGATGTTGGATAGAAAAATGGCCATTTTTTAAACTTACAGATTTAGAAACTTCTGTCAGCCCTTTGCAACCCTAGATACCTAGAAAGTCGTAGATGCTAAGAAAATGGTTAAAACAGGTAAAGGTAAAGACATTTAACATTTGACAGGATACCGATATCACATGTTACCCCAGTACATGTTAACTGGTCATCTCATAGGTTATATCAGTGCTTCCCAATCTTTTTGGTTAAAGAATCCTGATCTCAATTTTTTTAGGTTACCGTGACCCAATCAAATTGCTGTGCTATCTGATATTTCTTTCACCTCTTGCAAAGAACGAAATTCTGGTAGTCACGCGAACCAATGGCACCAATAAGTCTTAAAGTAAGCTGACTTTCATGTACCAGTACAAGTACTACTGGTTAGCAAAGTTGAAAAGTCTTGAAGCTAAAACAGTTTTCTGACTGATCAGATACACTGCAATGACATTTTAATTGGTCTTCTTTCATGGCAACCAATTTTATGCAATCAGCAAATAAAAAGGCACGGAATTCCATTTTGGTCTGTGAACTCTTTTTCTACACGACGAAGTCATCCTGACCAGCTAAATATAGATGACTCCAAATGTGTTTGATGTTATAACACATTCAACAAAAACATAGAAGACACTAACCTGTTTCTAGGATTTCCTTCTGAGTTAATACATCAGCACAGATAACCTGTAAAAACACAAAAAGCTAACTTGTAATTGTAAGTGTAATTACAACAATTTATATAGCATTGTTGGATGCCTTACAGAACTATCTACTTACTACCAGTTCAAATGCAAATGCTCAGAGTTGCGTAGCAAGTGTGTTTTAACTGTTTTTGGAAAAACAGAAAGGCCTTTAGCTTCCTGTATATGTGCAGCAGACTAATAACAATCCAAAGAACACAACTGTGCAACCAAAACTAAATCTTGTTAACAATTCTGCCGTCCTTGTACCATTATCGTTAAATCTACAACCTTATCTTAACAACAAGAATTCACTGCAAACACGACATCAACTGATTCTTCAAATCATTACTCCATCTCATTAACCCAATTTTCATGTCAACAGTAACTTATAGAAAGGTCAATGAATAAGGATTAGAAACTCAGGGTCAGGTAATTTTTGATATTTGGAGACATTCACAGTCAGTTGAAGTGGTCACCATGGTCAACAGCTGTTCTCCAGCATGGTTTTGGAGTTAAAGAATATGGTTAATTCTTCAGTCAGGTAAATTCCTCATAAGTACGTTCTCTTCAGTTAATTTGCTATATCTGTGTACAAAAAAATGGGCAAATTCCTTTCACGCTCAACTCTTCAACTGTCAATGTCAAGCATCACATAAGAACTGAAATCATCCTGTTGGTGGCAGTGAATATTCATTCAACACAAACCACCACACAGTCCCGTTTAAGTTGTTCCCAGGTCTTTGTACGCTAAAATTGTCAACTTAAATCGGCTAATAAAATCATATTTTCAGGTGAAAATACCTTTATGCGATCCTGTAGATGATATTTCTCTACGATTCCCAACTGAACACGGCAGAGCTCTTCATTCATCTCACACCCAACAATCGACGCAGCACTACTGTAGAGATATGCCTACAAGAAAACCATTCAACACATACACATGACACTTGTCATTTCTCAGCAGACTATCTAATTATTGTAAACAGATCATCCAAAGGAACAGCTCATTAGAAGTACAACTTATATTCTTTCACCATTAACTGGACGTCACGTCTATTTCTAACTCGTTAAAAATACCACCAGGACTCACACTACAAAGATGGTGAGAAGATGAGACTGTGAGGGAGAGGACTGACCACCCGCCCTCATATGCAAAGGCTAAGAAAAAGAAGTCGCTACCACTTCATACCCATGGCTGCCTCATGGTTAGTTTAACGAACTGCTTCAAACATTTCATACATAAGTCAATGAGTTTCTTAGCACCGTTGATTGATGCTTAGTAATTTTATCATGGTGCTCTATAAATAGGTATTAGTAATGATTCATTCATAACAATCAGTATACAATCAAATTTATATACTTGATATCATCATTTGTTTTTAAGTGAAGGCATCGATTGTACACCAAATATATATTATACATCATGTCACCTGGTGCCGTCAGCTCTTGGAACTCTGGCGACAGTTTTGATGTATCCTCTCCAGTATCCTCTCTCTCTTGTCGCCTCTCCTAGCTGCTCCAGGGTCAAGCCAGACTTTTCCTGTACCTCATCCAACCATCTCTTCCTTGGTCTTCCACGTCTCTTCCTTCCCTCACTGCAATGCCGTCATCAGCTCCTTTTCCAAACTGTTAGATCTCAAACCGTTAGATCTCATCACATGGCCGAAGTACATGGACTTCATCATGTACAGTAAATAATATATATAGTTCAGGACTTCGCACATTCAAGAATCACCGCAAGTTTTTTTTAAACAAGTCATGCTTTAAAGTGGAAGCCACAATGAAGTTTTCCATTCTGTTCAGTTATTTTTCCTGCCATGGAAAATTTCAGATTCAAGCAAAACTATAAGTATGTGCATTGTGCAACATGCATAGGAAGATTTCTTGTCACGTACTCCATAGAGAACAGCACCGAGTCTTGAGCCAATGTCTACGAGCTTCTTTCCATCGAGATTTGGAAGTAAATATCGGAATATGTATTTCAACTGCGTCACAGATGTTGAGTGAGAAATGAAAGCTGACAGAAAACAAACAAATTATGTCAATTTCACTAAGCAAAAACCAGAAAAAAATTCAAAACATAGTTTTTAAAAAAAGTAAACACTGTAGAAAAAGTATCTTAGAATAATAACTTGGGCAACACTAGTGAAACAGTAGGTGGAGTGTTACCCTACAGCAGAAAGCCTACCAAAACTAACTTGTTTTGTGAAAACATTATAAAGGCAGTTGTAGAATGTAATATAAACAAACAACTGCCATCAAGCAGAGATTAGAAGCAAAGATATTGCTAATGAGTTGCATCAGCAATCAATCAAATGGACGTCCTCTCCGTTCTTCAGACCGCCACAATCTTCTAGCACCACGGTCTCGGACTACCACAGCACAGCATCATGCTTTTGCCTTTGAACTCCGCCACTGGTTGCACTCTGACAGTGCCAATCCCAAGCCTGGATAAAGGAGGAGGGCAACGCTAATGGTCTTTGTTACCACACAGCGATGTTAAACTGCAAATACCACCACCTTTTGCCTTTGTTGGTTAATAAAATCACAGAGGTAACAAGAAGCTTAACCCAAAAACATCTAATGACATGTTAAGTTAATATAGCTTTTGAAGATATAGCAACACTTTGTGTCCAACTAGATAGAGCATTAATTAATGAATAGCCTGCATTGAACAAAATTATTTACTCAGTGGAGCCACCTGGTGAGAACCACAGTTGGTACAATAGTTCCGACTCATTTGTCCTTCTTCGCAAAGTTCATCAACCTCTTCGTCATCGTATAGAAAACCATCAACATGAACTGTTGCAGAAGTACCATTCTTTTGCTTCTAGAATGCAAAACACATTAATATTGCACTTGACAGTCCACTATATGCCCCAACGTAATAATAATAATGATGATGATAGAAATCAAACGAAATTTCTGAAGTTAAATTAATTGCTCAACAATAGCCACACCAACCCATCAACGCTTTCTCCACTGATTCAATGGCTTGACAAAAATTGTCAATAATAAATTTAGGACACAGAAGATTCGAGAGGTAAACAGAAAAAAACAGTGCAGCATTAAGACTTGGTGAGGCTCAAAGCTATATAAACAAGCCCAAAGCCCCAAAAGTAATCCCAGAAAGTCTCACAAAACTTGAAACAGTGTATATTAATTGAATCCAAATTTGAATTACTCAAGAGTTTGCATTTAATTAATCAATTGCAGAGCATTCAGTGTGACAACTTCATATTATTTTCAGATGAATGAATTTACTGATTACGTAATATATCATTTGGTTGGCTTTATCTCTATCATAAATCTTAAATATACTATCCTTAAATGAATTTCTTTTTTAAATTTTAACTTCATTAAAAAAAGTATACAACATTTTAAATATACCATGGAAACTATCCTTAAATGAATTTCTTTTTTAAATTTTAAACGTTCATTAAAAAGTATACAACATTTTGAGGTCCCTGCAGACAGAGAGGCCCAATGGTGTAGCCTATTTCTAACTTAATAGCAAATCTGGCACTTAAAAATGCCTTCGCAAAGTTCTAATATGGAGTCATGTAAGAACGTGAATGGTCCTCTGCAGTAAACTGGTTGTGTCTTTTATCAACTGCTATTTGGTCTCAACATCAACTAGTTTACCTACTCGAGATCTCTGGTCATAGATGCAATATTGGCCTTACATCAAACTTCAATCTGAAGCCTGAAGAACTTAAGCTGACCAGTACTTACATAAAATTTGAGGATATGACCTTTGATCATGACCTGTGATTGGTCAGAAACTGTAGGTGAACTGATGACCTCAGAAGGCAGCGTCGCAGAAACAGGAACCAATTGACGAACATCGTGGCGAATCCGATGAATAATTTCATCAGCCTTCTCACTTCTGCCGTTGTCTTTAATCAGATCCCCTAGACAACAGGTAAAAGAAACCAGAACTTGATGAACTTACTAACATAAAAAATATAATTAATCAATGCTACTGATTTAGTTAAAAGTTTACTAAAACTTATGATCTGTCATCATCGCTACAATCAGTGAGTTGCCGATATTTATAAAATCACTCACAATGGTTAATCAAATCATACAATCTGCCTTTCTGCTAACCATATTTCACAAGCAGAAACAGTCAAGTAGGCTGCTGTTAATGCAACCAGTTTGTGTATGCAGACAAGCGATGAATTTCCAAGACAGAGTCATCTACCATCATCAAGTGCCAATCACCAAGCAAACCAGTTTTACAGTGAATGACTCATTCAATTGTCATCAGTCTTCAATGTCAGCACAAATTAGATTACAAACTCTTGGTATGATGCCAGCTGTTAACTTGAACCCAGACAGGAACTACAAATTGCGCTCTAAGAGTGTGCAAAACATGTCAGTGGTGACATGTCAGTGGTGACATGACAGTGGTGACTTTCCATCTAATCTGTTCATAGAAAAAGTTGTCGCTTATACTAAACTCTAATATAATTTAGGCCCGCAAGAAGAACTTGGAAAGAGAGACGAAAGTGATGCCACATCAAGCCAGTTCGCCATTTCATTTAACAGTATACGCACTTCACTATCTGGAAATTGGTTCACAGTCAACCTAACCCTTTACCGACCGAGGGTACAAGATTCACTACACTTTGGGCGGTAAAGGTTGAAAGGAACATTTGCTGTTTTGTTTTACTGTGCTTTAATTTCTAACAATTTTAATCAAACAAGACTGACCAGCAGCTGACTGAATCCATTTCAGTAGTGGGATCATTGAATCTTTATCCATCGATTTTATTAATTCAAGAAACGCTCCTTGTCCGGCTTGGAAGTCCATATCAAATGCAAAAGTAATTCTTTCGTGAGACTGCATAATAAACAAATAATTTAAACATTAAAGTAAATAGCAAGTCTTGAATCATAATGTTACTTCATGAACTCGTATATGTCATGCTGTGTAAGTTTAAAATTTTTAGCCATCTCACCACATGGAATAATTTCTGAGATGTTGTTTCAAAGAGGGATGTAAATGACAAAGCGAAAAAGTCAACTTATGAGCGGCCACACTCAACAAGACCATTATTTAGTTAATTATTCTGAAGAATGAGCTCGTTGAATGCGGCTGCTTGTCGATTGGCTATTCTTTTACCTCATTGTTTCCCAATCCATTTCAAGTTAAGATCCCTTTTAAAACAGCAATGGTACAAAGGTTGCCCTGCTTAACGGGGCTCTGGTCCTTTAGGTCCTCTGGTTGTTGATGATTTGATACAAAATGGTCTTGTTGAGTGTGACTGCTTGTGGGTTGACTCTTTCTCTTAATTATTTACAACACTTAACTTAAACCCAGGCAGGAACAACATTATCGAGTTCCAAGATTGTGCAACTTAGAACTGACTTGAAATTGTACATGGTTGGCTTGGTTGCGCTTTTGGAAGCAATAAAAATCTATGTTTCCTCATGTTATGCTAAGAGTCATATAACCTGCATTTCCATAGGAAGAGTCATATAAACTGCATTTCCATAGGAAGGCATTCAAAACAAGTTAAAACAGGGCAATAAATAAGTAAGTCACAGAATGGGAAATGCTCACCTAGGTCAAGGCCTATGAAAAACACATTAAAAATTGATTTCTCAGAACATAATTCAAACAGTCTACTCCAATGGTACTGTAATGTGCAATCTAATATTTCAATGTGATGGTTGTGCTTGCATCTGAGCAACCTGCTTCAAAATCCGTGGCCAATCCATTTTCAACATGCAGTCTCTTTCTTGCGTAACAGGCCTGCTTTTGCTTTGATATGCAGAAGCTTCGAATATCTAGTCTTGCATAGATGATAAAAGAAAATGATTAAATGGAAATAACAATCAAATGCAAGGATGATGACATTTGGATAAACTCGATACACAGTAAACCAGAGCGGAGTCATAAATTTTTCATAAAACACAGTCTGGCACGGCTTACTAGGTCTCATTTCTGCTTAATAGTGTCTATCTTGGCTAGTTCTGGTGCATGTTTGACAAGCATGCCAAAAGATACCCAAATGCTAAATGACATCTTAAAAGGGAGCCATTACAATGTGAAAATTCAAAAAGAAATTATAAAATTGTAAGTTTAGTATTGTATAGTGTATTTATTGAAGTCTTAGGCCACTCTCTTCAGCACTAAAAAGTACAGCTCTATTTTTTTAATATGACAGCTTAAAATGCTACCATTGCAATGTGGAAATTCAAAAAGGTTTCGGGTGGGGAGGGGCACTCCCTCCCCCACACCCCTCCCCTCTCGGCGTTGCGCGCCTCGGCGACCGTCCGCTCAATTGTCTCCTCCCCCCCAGAAATCTGGATACCCCCCCAAGAGGACGGGGACTAGATTAAACCGCATATATTATATTACAGAAATATATGTGATTAAACACTGGCAGGTAACGCTCAAACATAATGAGCTAACGTGTGATTAATTTGGGGGGAGAATAAATAACGAAAAATGTTAAAATAAAATGTCAAAACCGACTGTGTTAACGTGGTACCTCAACACCGAGAGTCCTCGACAAGATCGGTCTAATTGGATTATACTATAAATAGTTCTGATGGATTATACTATAAATAGTTCTGATGGATTATACTATAAATAGTTCTGATGGATTATACTATAAATAGTTCTGATGGATTATAATATAAATAGTTCTGATGGATTATAATATAAATAGTTCTGATGGATTATAATATAAATAGTTCTAACCAAAGATGGTTCTAACCGAGATCCGGTGTTTAGTTGCACCGCAAACTATATATCACTAAAAGCCCGACTCTAATCGTGATGACGCAATATGTTGTAATTACAGGTTGGTGGTACCGTCGTTGAATATTATATAGGCTATTTATAAAGTTAGGCTATATCAAAGATATTATAGTCTAGTCGTAGACTATAAGGTCTTTGGTTATATTATTTGATTCACTTTTATTTATTCGGTAGCCATATATCAGAATAGTATTACAAACAAGTCACTGAAGTCAGTCTAAATAATAAAGTCGGCTACACAGAGGAACCTAAATGGGTAATCGTAATCGTAATCTCGAGACTTCTACAGCGCCCACAAAAACCAAGTCGCGGGAACTAGCTTATTATTAGCCTAATGGGTGGGGGGCATGGCCGGATTTGCCCCTGGATCCGCCCCTGATACTGTAGTATGGCGGTGAAGTGTCGGCCTACTTATACCAAAGACCTTATAGTTACATTGCTTATACTGTATAACCGTCAGAGTCATAGTAGCCTATAGGCCTATATAGTCAGTGGTTTTCTTAGAACGATGGCGCATAGGCCTATATTTGGGTCCAGCGACTCGTTTCCGTGTAACAAATTGTTTGAAACGGATCGAAGGTTGAGAAAACAGACATTATCCCCTGCCGGGTCGGACATTATTTTTCCCAACTATGACATTATTACCTAAAATGATAAAAAAAATATAAATTGACAGCGAACAAAACCAGGACAATTAAGCTTTAGCCTATCAATTATGCCTAAATGAAGAAACAGACTAAATGCATATATATAGAGTGGGGGGTTGTCCGAGGAATAGGCCTAATGTCCTACGCAAAATGGGGGAATAATAATAATAATAACGACAATTTATGTGGCGCAGTAACACAGCCATGCCGTTACAAGGGCTCCTTGTAACACTGTCTTGCCCGGGAGGATAATGTCCAGGGGAATAATGTCCAGGGAGAGGATATAAAAAAAACAATGCTGTCGATCGATGTCCGTATGCAACCGAAGGTCGACTAGTTAATTTACATTGGCAGGAATTAAGCCCTTTGAGCAGTTTCTGTAAAACAACGTCGTTACAATGACGATCATTAGACCTAGCGTACGTGGTTCGCCCCCTCCTTCCTCATGTAAACTTGGGACTAGCACCACCGGAAAACGTAAGTGGCTATGTTAAGCGAAGCCCTACAAAATCCCATCGGTTGAAAGAAGCTCTCCCGCCGGGAAACAATCTGACCCGCAGAAGACTCAATGGCACCTTGAAACCGATTCTACAATCACCAGTCTTGGATTACACTTAGGCTAAATGACACCAAGCGCACCCACACGCCTGGCCAGGAGTGCGGGTATAGGCCTAATTTCTTACCGTAGCTGGGCTACTTGACGTTGCTCGGGAAAACGGTTTTCACAATCACCCACCCCAGGGTCATAGGTTGGGCGGGGAGGGAGGCGGGCTGTCCCGGTGACCTTCTGTCTAGCTGGAAGGTTTGCGGTCAATCTAGGTGTGAAACTGTGGCCGTAACCGGAGTTGATCGGGAAATGTCGGTTCCCCCCTCCATTATTGATAAATGATAATGAATACTGTGTTCTGTTTTCTTACGACCGCATGCAAACTTTCACTTGGTTGACTTCCAAAAACTACAGTCGCCTTTTTGGAAAAGTGAAACCAGACCAACCAGCACTGTCCAGCAGAGACAGACAGTCAGACAAAGTGATAGAGAAAGAGAGCGCGCGTAAATGTAGCCGATCTGCGATGAGTCATTATAATGAGACTAACCAATTACCATGGAGCTTGCGTACGTCAGCCGTAGCGAGAACTGTGCGCTTTCAATGCATAGGCGTGATAGGCCTGTTACAGTAAGGCTATGCATACGGAACTGGGAAGAACGTACGTAAGTCTTCTGCTATGCCTATCTGGCTATGGGAAGCCGTTGACATCATTAACACCATTCAGCCTCATCGACTACCACACGTGACATATCCCAGTAGGGTGTATGTATGTTTGTATTATTTTATGTATGTATGTATGTATGTATGTATGTATGTATGTATGTATGTATGTATGTATGTATGTATGTATGTATGTATGTATGTATGTATGTATGTATGTATGTATGTATGTATGTAACTATGTATGTATGTATGTATGTATGTATGTATATGAACATTTATATAGCGCCTTACAATAACCTCACGATGTATGTATGTATGCATGTATGTATGTATGTATGTATGTATGTATGTATGTATGTATGTATGTATGTATGTATGTATGTATGTATGTATGTATGTATGTATGTATGCTGCATGCATGTATGTATGTCGTCAGTATCTCGTCAATTCTTTTAAAAATGAACTGTACAACTTATATTACGGGCTAATAAAGTCCTTGCATGGGTCATATAAAAAGTCCTTGGGTCAAAACCTGGCTTCAGCCTCTGTCTACACAGTAAACGTCACACCGTGTAGGCCGTGTGAGCCTGGGTCTACATTTGCACATCAATTCATAATATTGATCACCTGCAAAATTAACAGCGCATCCAGCATCGCAGAGACACATTATTTTGTGGTGTATTAAACTCAAAAGACTGATATTAAAAAGCGATGACATTAGATTCGTGTAGGCTATGGTCGGTTGTTGTGAGAATTGTTTAGAAATCGTCAGTCCATAGTCAACCTCGCTGCGTGACTTGAGTGCTTACGTTGTTAGCCGTGCGTTGGAAGAACCGCCATTGACCCAGTTAGAAGCAGAGGCGTCGTCGTCTTGGTCATTTGATTATCGAAGAGAGTTGTTGTATGTTTGGCTTTAATTTGGTGGAAGCCTCCACCAATCCGTCGGATTTTGAAACGGAGTTCGGCTTCAGTGTCATAGAAGAGGAGTTTTCTTTCAGCTGAAGTAAATTAATAAACTGTCGTGTATGCTTGAGTAGGCCTGTAGACGTGTTTCTGTGTTGTTCAGATAACGTTGACAGGTAATATTGATAGGCGTTGCTAAGTAGTGTGGTCGAATTAGCTCATTATGTGTGGCATAAGCTCGTATGTTGGGCATAAGTAAAAAGTTAATGGGGGCCAACTAGTTTCTAAATCTCATTACTATTCAGCTAGACCGTAAGATTGTGTAGGCCTAACCTATCTTCGGTCCTACATGAAACTATTTCCAGCTTTTGGGTGCAGGACCAACATTTTAAAACCTTCGTAACATGTATTCGTCCGTTCTGCTAAGTCTCTTAATATGCCGTTTTGTTTTCAAATTAAGACTTCATCTTTTTCAAATCTAGACCTACCATACATGGGTCATAGGGGGCCTTACTATCTTGCGGTCTGATCTTCTGCATTATTTGCTTGATTGCGGATTTCTTCAGTGATGCATCACGTGATGCCTTGTGTCTTAATCACCACGTGTGGCGGTAGAAGACCAGATGGAACTAAAATTAGAAATAGATCTACAATATCTGTCTATAAAGTAGAATACATGTATGTATGTGTGTGTGTGTGTGTGTGTGTATGTATGTATGTATTATGTTTGTATGTATGTATGTATGTATGTATGTATGTATGTATGTATGTATGCATGCTTGTTTGTTTGTTTGTTTGTCCATAGTGCCTGCCCACAGTTTCACGGCTATTGATGTGAAACCTTGCATTTAAACAGAGGATCACCACGATCACCCAGTGGAACAGTTGGCCAGTCTCTTTATCCTGGCTGCAGGATGGGGTGAAAACCCGAATTTTACTACCAAAGCACCCTATTTCCAACTTTTCACCAGAAATTTGCACTTTTCACCAGAAATTTGCACTTATACCACTGCTCCCCACCCTGCCCACTCCTGCTGGGTTGGGGTGATAAACAGAAACAGTTTCCCTGTCAATGCCAGTGCGACCACAGTTTTGCATCCATTCACCTTAACTAGACAGAGGGCCACCAGGACAACTTTGCCCACCTCTGACCTTGGGTGCATGGTCGGGGGTGGGGGCATGTTTTAAGTAACCCAGTCCAGTGGCAAAGCAAATCCATAGTCATTTTGCTACTACATGCATGCAGAGGGTAAAAGCTAATTCAGGTTTTTGTTGTATGCTCTTCGCTCTACGTCAACAACATCCTATGGGACGTTCCCTGTATTTCTGTGCATCATGAGCTTCCTGGTTCACCTCCCATTGGCATATTGTTGAAGAGCGAATCTTTATTCATATCCTCAGTACTATAGATTGACTTAAGTAGGCTGTTGTTATACCTGGTCTCATCTGTCTAATGTCAGACCTGTTGTACCTGTTCAGATGACACATGCAGAAATTTATGATCTCTTAGCATGTATGGACTCAATCTACCTCTTAATTCATTTCACCATCCTGTGTTTTCTGTTTTTCACCTTTCCTGCGTCTTTTTCGTAGTGTCTTTGTTTGTCCATTTGTGAATGTCACTGCTTGTCTGTCTTTGTTGCCTTCTTGAACAAAGGTTTATTTTGTGTGCATTCAGCAAAGTAGACTGTAGGTCTCTACAGAATGAAAAATTTAGTCCTTAAGCGTTGCTAGTCATGCCTGAGCAATATTAGCAGGCAACAAATAGTGCAGGCCTCAGAACTGAATATTGCGTTTAGACTCTGTTGTTATACCTTGTCTATCCAATGATGTGTTATACCTGTTCAGTAGGCTTGCCGTTACATGAAAATTGCTAGCCTGAGGTCTATATGTGACACCACCTCACAAGACTACATTAGTCATCTTGAGCACTATGTATTTGCTTATTTCTCACATTTGCTATAGCGCCCTTCAAGCTCTTCATTCAGAGGTACTCCCGACAAGAGTGCGGACACTGCATCAGAGTTTCACACCGAAGCACACAAGCAAAATTGCAAGTGAAGGACTTGCTCAAGGTCCCTACGTGGTGGCTTGAGGTGGATTCGAACCTGGAACCTTCGGGCTCCACGGCACCGAACCCTCCACTACACCACCGTGCCCCGTCATGAGAATGGTGACAGGGCAAGAACTCTGGTATTGATGGTATTGATGATGATGATGATTGTCTTCATGGTGACTATGATGCTGTTTACGATAATAATAGTACTAATGTCTGTTTTGGTTTTTGTTTGCTTAATAGGTTCCGGCACCAGACATGGCAAGTGGCGCACCTCCTCCCTATGCCCCATCTGATCCTTCTAAAGGTCCTGAATATCCTGGAAGCTCCCCATATGGTCCACAGAACCCAGGTTACCCTCCACCAGGTACTGGCTACCCTCCACCAGGTACTGGCTACCCACCACCAGGTACTGGCTACCCACCACATGGTGCTGGCTACCCTCCCGGGGGCTATGCACCTCCTCCTGGAGGATACCCTTACCAACCAGGTCAGCCGGTAATGATGCAACAGCCTCAAGGTCAGCAACAGCAGCAGCAGAGCGTGATTGTGGTGGGAGGTGCACAAATAGCCACAGGCAACTGCCCTGTCTGCAGGGTAAGACATCAATATATATATAACATATATAATTATATATATTTGTATGCATATATATATATGTTATACATATATATTATATATGCATGTTTGTGCTTTATGTGTGTTGGGTCTCTAGGTGCATTTTTGTGTCTCTGACATTCTTTCTGGTTTTCTGTTTTGATGCTACTTAAAAATATAATTCATATTAAAGTATGCTGAGCACTCGTCAGAGTTTTGCGTAATAGAATTGGGACTGGCTGTTTTGGTATATTTTGAGCATGTCTTGGGAATTCTTCCTTAAAGTAGACATGGATGATGTGCAGTATACCGATTGTTACAGACAGACACATGAAAACACGCTTCGCATTCTGAAACACGCATGTTTTCAATGATATGCTTTATGAATAAAACTTGTTAAATTCTTCATCTCCTTTATATATTATGTTTTTAAAAAGTAGCAAGTTGGAGACACCGATAAGTTTATTGTCTGTTGACTCCACAATGTACGCAAAATTGTTTTCTTAGAATTTGGACAACTTGAATTTTAATCGTGCACGGACTCCAAAAATTTAGATCGAACATTGGTTGATGATAATATTTTATGATAAAATCAAAAAGAGTATGCTTGATGCTAAAACCAGTTGCTTTCTCAGATTGTCTTTCAAATCTAAAACAGTTTCTATGGTCCACCGAATACTGCTTGTTATTTTAAATTGTTTGGGGAGTCACATCATATTTTATTGTGACCACTGACTACACACCTACAGATAGATAACATAATTATATTGTACAAGATATATCCGAAACTGCCAGTCCGGTTACTGTAAGATTGCTGCCTTGACTTCTCATCCAGATTTTGATTTTGAGTATGATTTTGACTGGAAGCAACCATCAGTTCATGATTTATGCATTGTGATAACGACACTATATGTCATTAGATTAGCTTAGATTAGATTTGTGGTGCGAGGTGGTGCAGTGAGTATGTTCGTTGACTTGCAGCCAGAGGGTTGCAGGTTCGAATCCTCCTCAAGCCGCTTCGTAGGGACCTTGAACAAGTCCTCCACTCACAATTGCTGAATGTGCTTCAGTGTGAAACTCCAATTCAGTGTCCGCGCCATAGTCAAAAGCACTTCTGAGTAGAAGCTTGAAGGGGTGCTATAACAAGTGCACATACATACAGCTTAAAGGCCAGATATAGATTACTTACAAGTCAGAATTGTGCTGTGTCTTAGGATAGAGAAACTCAGTGTTCACAGTAGTAGTTGTCAGTTTTTTTCTCTCTATATATAGCATTATCCGGTCCTGTGTACCAGCTTTATATCAAGTTACTGTTGCTATTGTGTCCTTCGATGAGCTCACATGCTGCAGCTTCTTCGTCTCCAAATCTGGTTTCAGGATGTATTGTAATATTGTTTGGTTGTAATCACTGTCACATTGAGGCTAGTGTGGGCCCGGGTGCTGTGATTGCCCTCCAATGCCACTTCTCACAACCCACTGGTCTACCATGCAATTAATTATATGACTGCGGGCCCCTTAAACCTGCGGGCCCTGGTGCTGCAGCACACTTATAGCACCCACCTTGATACGTCCCTGGTTGTGATGCAGCATAGACAAATTATATGTTGTCATTTTTATTTTTTAAATCCTCACTATGGGAAAATGACTGGCAGGACATCTCTAACAGTCCTTAAAATTGATGTCTCTCCATTGTAGAACCTAGTGTAGTTGAATTGGAATTTCTTCTGGCTGAAACAGAGGCATTAATAACCAAATGCAGAATTGTGGGGTGTAGCTTTCATAAGATCCAACTTTGAGATATTTGGGCCATCCAGTTGTATGGCCACGGTGCCTCTGGTCCAACTTTCTTGCAGTATGGATTCCTCCCTGATCAGTCTACTATCATAGATATCGTGGATATATACTGGATATACAGTAGATGATTCTCCGAACATAGAAAGTTCTATGAAACTGTGCATTTTGTTCTTTTCGTTCAAAGTTTTCAATACTGTAGTGAGTTAGTGACACTTGATCATATTCAGATCATAGTTACGAAATTGGACCCTTCTGATGCTTGTGGGATAAAATTGTCTTGATGTTTTCATGGCTGATGGTGTAACAAGATTTAGTTTATCGATCTTAGAACTGTATCAGCATTTACCGGTTAAGTGTGGCTTTCCACATTGCCCAGTATTCGCCATTTGACTTTTTACTCGGTGCCCGTAACATTTCTTACACGATCAATTGATTCATCCTAGTTGTCCTGTTTCAATAATATCGACAAAATATATATCGATGTTAATGTCAGCATCTGCACTTTAAAACTGGGCACTTCATGTAATGGGCTTTATTATATGACAAATTCTGAAGTATAGCAGGGAAAGAACATTGAGCCCAAAATTGCTGAAGAAAAATACTAAGGGCAGTTTTGTATCACATTGCTGGTATTGCACAAGTTATTATATCGGTTGCTTTGATACATGCATACATGCTGCTAAAATCTTCTTGAAATATTAGATCAGTTTGAAATTTTATTCCCACAAGTTTGAAAGTTGACAGGTTATTATATATTATTATTATTATTAATACTGACCTTAAAAATCAATTCAAAGCTGGAACTTGTTTTCACTTGCTTGCAGAGCTGTGGTATCACAACATAGCTCTGTAGTATTACAGTGTCTTTAATTGCCTTACCTGCTGCTAGCATACCAAGTAAATATAAATAAACTATGGTGGCAATGAGTTGCGGGTTCTGTGGGCCTGCAGCAGCAAGGACCCTGGCCGAATTGGACAAACTGACCTCTGACTCGAAACCTGATAGAGTAAAAATAGGTAGCAGATCAAAGGACCCATTTTTAGTAATCTACAGGAGAACTCAAATTCAACTTTTGCCGCTGGCTGATGTGCTGGAGTTTACACCTAGTTTTGACACTAATTTTTTTGTTAATTTTGCCTTCAAGTAGATCTCCTGTAGAATGGCATATGTGTTGAGCACCCTAGAATCTATCTAGCTGTCTTCTTATTTCTGTATGGACCGCTATACTGCATATTGTTGTAGCCGATGTAGATACAGAGTTGCTTTTAAAAATAAATGCCTGATGTAGAGCTCCATTGCCCCATATTACAGTGCACTCCTTGGCTATCACAAAAATCCCAGTTTTGTTACATCGTACAATCTTCCTGGTTTAAATCATTTTCTAATACATGTCTTGTAGAATGGCAACCTTATGGAAGAGTTCAGTTGCTGTGGAATCTGCCTAGCCATCTTCTTCTTCCCTATTGGACTCATCTGCTGCCTACTGATGCGCGACAGACGATGCAATAGGTGCGGAGCCAGGGTCTAGAGCAGCAACAGCTAACCAGCTTCTTCATGAATTCATCCCATCATAATTGTCATCACTGCTGTTTACTGCCGATCAGAATGGGTTCAGAGCATCTTTCATTTAAATTTGGATCTGTATAGTTGTTCTAGTATGTGATTAAGTTTATGTACTGGTAATCATTTTATATTTCAGAGAGTATTTTTTTAAATTTATTACTATTATGTTTATGTAATCGCTTTTATGCAATTTGATGGATTTTAACAATTACAATTACATTCTATGATGGAATTTAACAGTTGCATACTATGAATTTCATATATTCAGAATGTGTCCGATTGGGTCAGTTTAGAAGTTCCAGTTGATCATGATGCAGTTTTAATTGTTAAGCTTCGATAGGGAAATTTGGTGGCTATCGATTTGATGTTTTCGTAACAGCTGGAATCAGCTGCAAAGATAGGAAGTGAATAAAGTTTGTAGGTTCGTATTTTGGAAATATCAGAATGGAAATGATACGTAACATGACAGGAGTTTATGCAATATCAATGATGCTTAGGTTGTTTGGAAAGAAAAATGTTTTTGGACCTGTACATAGGAATCTGTTTGTCAGAAAACTTTCGATGAGAAGCAGCAGATAATGTACAGTTCATTGATTGACCATGATTCTTTTAATATAGTTGTCCTTGATAATTGCCTTACGTGCTAAGATCGTTTGTGCAGTGTTGCCTTTGTAACGGATCTGAAATGTTTGCCTTAATGTTAGTGTTTTTTTTCTGTATTTGAATTTCCAGACAGATCTGATATTGAGATCTGACTATTGTTTTAATGTCTTAGAACATTTTTAATATTTTAATTTCTTCTGATTTGTTGAACATTAGCCCGTCTAACTACATTACTAGAAAACAATGAGCGCACATTGTCCATATTGGTAATAATTTTTGGCACAGTGTCCAATTACTTTGAGTACTTGTCATAAAACATGGACTATAGAGATGTTCCATGATTATTGTATTTAGGGGCTTTGAGCTATTTCTGTTACAACCACTGATGCTTTTGCATCGATTTAGCTGAGGTTAAGAAATGCAAAACTAATGATTGCCAACCAACAAAGTACTTTGACATCTGTGCGTTAGTAGATAAAATTATCTGGAAATTCTCAATAGGTTATAGTGCGTCTTGCTCAGTGGACCACTTGTCGCAGTTGATGTTTGAAGTTTATAGATCTTCTCTGCTATTCAAAGCAATGGGTTTCAATGTATTCAGGTGTTGCGGGCGTTTATGTTTGTATATCTGCATGATTGTAAGGTTTCCGTTCAGAGATCTGAAGAATGATTGTTGCTGTTAAGATACACGTAGCTACAGTCTTGGATGACTTTCAGGTCATGCTTTTTTCATGCTCGACTGCTTATTTTACGTGAATGCTTGTAATGGCATTTCTTCTATACCTGGTTTCTTTTTATAGCTAACAGCACATAGCAAGTAAACCTTATACCATTTTTGTGTACACTGTGCAAACTGCACATTTAATAACAGTGGATCTGTGCGTTTGCAGACCAGGCCTATTTTTAGGTTGTTGAACCACTTGCGTTTAACTCTTTACCGACCAAAGTTTAGTAAACGATATGGAAAATCCTATGCCCTCAGTCAGTAGAGGGTTAATACTCTTCAGTTGACTCGTTAGCAAGTGAAAACATCTTTATAACTGATCACTCGAAGTAAAATATTGTTATTTGTATAATCGTCAGACAGATCTGCGCTAAAAAGTGGATGAAGCTGCAATAAAATTCAGTGTACGACGTGTCACGGATTATTTATATCAGATCTGTATTAATTGACAATAATTCCACTCGTAAGACGATAGTTGTTGAATACTGTAATTTACATCCATTATCATTTGCTTTGATCATGATTAAATTCGTTTTAATTACATTGTTTGCCTTGGTTTTAGTCTCATATAGTCGGACATTTTAAGCTACATGCCATGTATTTGTAAGTAAGCAAGTGTGTGTACAGGAGGGTTTAAAGTGTGCCAGGTCATGGACGGCGTCCATGCACTTATTTTTAAATCTGCACACGTCCTGCCACTTATTGGCCAGCACATACTAGAAAGATAAGAGGCGTCCAGCTGTGGCGGCGCTAGGGGGGCCTGGGGGGCTAAGCCCCTCCCCTACAAGAGGCTCAGCCCCCCTAAAAAAGGGGCATCCGAATTTTTTAAAATGAAAAATCCACAATTTTCGGCTGACGACTAAAAAAAAAAGGTCAGAAATTTTGGCGGCGAAAATGGAAAATTTTCATGAGATTTCGGTTGATGACTTAAAAAAAGGTCATAAATAAAAAAAAGGTTGTAAGAAATTTTGATGGATGAAAATGTGAAATTTTCGCCGCGAGGCTTCAGCCCCCCAAAACTGAAATCCTGGCGCCGCCACTGCCGTCCAGGCACTTCTTTTTGAATGGTAAGGGGCTTCCAGGCACTGATTTTCCCACACTTTAAGCACTGTGTGTGTACTATGTAGGTGTACACCTTGGCATGCCCATAGTCTGGCTTTGCACATGCAACGCGCGCATTAAGGCCGTAAGGCAAACAAATGCTATGGGTCAAGTTTCTGCCAGCCGACCTGTATGCCTACAGAAGACGTTCGATGAGTCGATGATGACCTCTCTTCATGCTGATAAATATTAGTCCCTTGTGTCTTCTGTACTTAATTACAACTCCAGCCATGTCCTTGGCCTTCCATTGCCTCCCTTTAAGAGTGCAACCCACTCACAATTACACAACCGTGAGATTCTGCTTGCTGGCACATTAACCCAATGTGGTTTTTAATCGCTTAAAATAAAAGTTTATTACTGTTCTTATGTCTTCTGTATTTATCCTTTCTCTCTCTCACACACACTGTGACACACAGCGCTGAAGATGTCTACGTCTCGTTAATTGTTATTTGCATATTATTATGACTAGGCCTATTGCATAATATACTGTTGGGCAATCCCTGACATGTCATCGGAACTTTTGGTGGATTAACAATCAATGTGTATAGACTATAGACCTATAGTAGGCAGCGTTTAACATAGACGTCTCCGGAGGGGAAGTTCCCCCACAGAAATGAGAATTCCCCCAGAAACATTCGAGAGGTTGCTAATTCACATGCATCTACGCACCACTTTCCCCGCAGAAAAATTAAATACACAACAATCCACACCCCACCTAAGAAAAAATATATATATTCGACAGCTCTGTTGTTTACAGACGGTTATATAATGAAGACGGCTTAATGAAGTTGTAACAAATGTCATTAGATTTAAAAGACTTAGCACAGAACTGGAATCAGAATTTAGGCTAATCACATATAAATTATGTTTCTCTGAAATTTTGACGAAAATACCAAAAAAGTCAGAAAATTTTTCGGTCAAACGATGTCGTTGCAATGGTGTCTGGCTGAGCGTTTGGCGTCCGCCCACAACGGTTATTCGCCCCCTCTGAAATCTGAATGATCTTAGTCCCTAGGCCTACCCCCAGAGCAGATCGAGGACTTGATTAAACACTGTATGTCTATATAATAAGCCTAATCCACGGCCTAGTTTTACTCATAATTTATCTTTTATTATTTTGATCCTTTTTCTTTTGTATCCTTTTGTGTGTTGTGTAACTTTTCATGACGTGTCAAGATTTCTCAACGAGTTCATAGGAAATCTATTATACACGCATAAGTCTATATACATAGGCCTACACCCAGGCTTATACATAGGCCTATACATAGGCCTAGTCGAGAAGTAAATAATATTTGTGTTTGCACATTATTTATCAAGGCATAACGACACTGCCATTTAAATGATGACGCCCTCCTCCTTTATACTAGGCTTGGGACAGGCACTGGCAGAGTGCAACCAGTGACGGAGGAGTATACATGGCCTCTGTACATCGGCACACATGTATACACATTCAAAGAACCTTGAGCTGCTATGCAAGCAATATTGGTCTGGCCTGGTCCTACGCATGCGCATTGCAGGCCCATGCAGAAAACGCCAAATGCAGGCGATGCCCTTGCAGGCCGTTGCTGTCAATGGGAACAATGTTTGCTAAGCCCTCGTCGCATCTATTACTCACTTTATGATTGTTGCATTAGATCTTGGCAAGACAGAAGTTCTCTGCATTATGATGTGGCTACTGCTACTGCTACTGCTACTGCTGCTGCTGCTGCTGATCGCTCTCTGTTGGCCTAGCATGCAGTTGGGCGGTTGGGTGCCTGGACCTCTCGACCCGGTCGTACGTTCTCCCGCACGTCTTTCCAGAATACAGATGTAGTCGTACGTGCAGATGTGCCCTCCTCTTCGGATATATACTCATTGCTGGATGTTCTCTAATCTCTACTGCCTCCTTCGATTCCAATCAATCTTCGCTACTCTTCCTCGACTTCGTGCTTCGAGCCAATACAACGCGCTTTCTGCTCTAGCAGGACCTGCTCACTGCTCAGTGCTAATCGTCCCTTTCGGCAGTGCTAAAAGTGGGGGAAAATAAGTGCCTGGACGCCCATTATCTTTCCAAATGAAGTGCCTGGACGCCCCTTACCTTTCCAGTCATTGTTGGCCAATAAGTGGCTGGACGGCGCTCAGATTTTAAAATAAGTGCATGGACGCCGTCCATGACCGTCCAGCCACACTTTAAGCCCTGCCTTTCGGCCGTACAACACGTGAAGCTAGAAAGCAGAATTGCACCTAATTCTCATGCAGTGGTAACAGTGGTTGACCTTTGCTCTGCAACGGACACCGCTAGGCCTTATTTTGGTGCGAGATAGTAATTCGCCAGGTTTGTAAAATCTAGGTATCAAAAGACAAATTTTGTTTTGGCACATTGCCAATTAAAGCTTCTGGTATATGTCACAGTATGGCTGGTTGAAAGTAAAAGGATGACAGAGTATATAGTTTACTATATGCCAGTGGAATGAATCTGAATGATGACCCTCAACGACAACAAAACAATTAAGAAAACAATAGAAGAAAAAACGAAAAAGTCAAGCCAGAATCAAGCCAAGTTTATGCGATTACAACAACAGCTTTGACTATACATACATAAACAGCGGTAATTGAATATCAGATCATTTGTGATAAATGAAGGAATCTAGGATTAACAATGATTTTTTTTGAAAGATAACCATGTTGCAATGCGACAGAATTTTTGCCGACTGGATGACCAGAGATGATATCTAAAGATGAATGTTCGTGTTTATTTCTTGCATCAAAAGTGGATGAGTCATCTTGCTATCTGAGATGATGTTGTTTAGTTGACGTCGATGCAAATGGTTTTTGCTTCTGTGTAGAATTCGACCGAATCCTGGATGCCCTCACGACCGACGCCGGAAGCCTTGACGCCGCCGAAGGGCATGTGAAGGTCACGCACCATCCAGCAATTGGCCCAAACGGTTCCGACCTGTTCAAAAACGTGTAGGCAGGCAGTGCATGTTTAGTCTACTGTCTAGGCATCTCTGGGGTTGGGGAAAATCTCCCCCAGGAATTATATTCACCCTGGAAAATTTTCAGAAGTGATTTTTCGCAGACAAAGACTTTTAAAGGGTCATTAGAAAAAATTACTGGACCATCAGCCTTGGCCACTATCCGGGCTGTCCCCTAATCGGACAGTAGCCACCCCCGGACGGCCGTTTGTTTACCCCAGAAACCTTAAATTCCCCCTCCCCACACACACACACAAAGCAGAGGGACTATATATAGATTAAACACTGGCAGGCAGGTCACTTCTGTTCAGTAATTAACTTAGCTGCCCACTACTAAATTATTGCTGTATATGCTAAATATTCCCAAGGCTTCTCGAAAACTGCTTTATCGGCTACTTGCATCTTTACTTCGATTTCGAGAATTTCCTCTGGTCTTTCCAGTATTCGGTCCATGATTCGGAATCGACCCCATTGGATACATCGATCCATGGACTCTGATACGACAAGCGCTCGTGAATAGGCTGATGCTCTGCGCTCAGCTTGAAAGTATGTTCTACAGATAGCGCTATACAAATTTTTCGAGTTTACGGTTATGGTTAGCATTGATTACCTGTACGAGAAATAGGTTACCGGTATATAAGACATATAGCGACAAAATATCAGCCTAGACTTGCCTGGAGTCTCTGAGCCACTCTGTGAACTGTGTTAGCGTCTTGACTCCAAACCGTGGCGCACAAACCGTATTGTACGTCGTTAACTCTCCCGATCACCTTCGAAAGAAGACGGCGAGTTATCAATCAAATCAGTCAGTAGTAAGCTTAATCAAGCAGTAGGCTGTGTGTTGAATTGCCCACCGGAGATTAAATACTAACTAGACATGATCACTTATAGAATTCGAAATCATTTTTCGCCCTCTAGTGGACTCTGGTGTATAGAGAATAGACCACTACACAGCGTCGACCGACCCCGCCCCGTCGGTTCGAAGATCACTCGGTGCCGGAGAGATGGTGACCATCCGCCATCATAGGTCGAGGCTTTGAGAATGGTTGTAGCACCAACCAAAATTTCAGTTTTCTAATTTGCCTAATCTGTACAGGGAATTAAGTTAAGACAATAATCATAATGCATCTGTGGCCTTTGGATAACCTTCCTTAGCCCATCCTTAATCGATGATTAGGCTACGTACAAACACTTGTAATATAGGAAACAGGGCTATAGCAATGATCAGGTTTGGGTTTATGGATGAATGAACGAACGAACAAACTATAAGTCTTAGTTTATTTAAGAGGTGACCGATGACTATTCACACACCATGGGCAAATAGAATCAGACTCATAGTCTACAACTCTACATAGAGGACGAAATAACCGTGAATTTTGAAAAAATTTGCATTGGGTGCAATTCATACAGATAATTATCGTGCAGGTTCGAATCCACCTCATGATCAATCCCGCTCGTATGGACCTTGGACAAGTCCTTCACTTGAAATTGCTCAGCGCTTCGGCGTGAAACTCCGACGCAGTGTCCGCGCTGTAGTCGGGTCGAGCCGTTCGAGCGCCTCTGAGTAGTGAGCTTGACAGGGTGCTATAGCAAATGCGATAAATAGATAATTTTTATTCTGTCATTCACCAGACATCCCTATGCATATAGGCCTATAGGTGGCTTTGCTCAGCATTGTGTTCAGTAAGCTTACCTCTTGTTCATGGTTGAATGGAACAACACAAGTAACTGGACCAAAGATCTCTTCCTTCATAAGTTTCGAGTCGTCAGAGACATCAGTTATGACGACCGGCGATAGAAAGTATCCCTTAAAAGGCCACAAAGGCAGAACATTTATCATATAAGACTTATATGTAGCAATCACTTATGCAAGACAAGATATTTAAACACACTCAGAATATATATTGCGACTGTCCAGGGGCGGATAAAGAAATTCTCGAAGGGACAGCATTTTCGGTCTTGGGACAGAGGAAATATTTCGTCTTGGTCACCGAAAAAATCTGATGCCCTATTTGTCGAATTCCCAAAGAAAAAGATACAATTTTATCCGCCGAAATAGCTGATGACTTTTTTTTTACTCCTGCAGGGTTCTTAAGCCCCTGTACGGACTTCGTGGGGCGTGGGGAGGGCCTAGAAAACTACTCATGGGGGCCACGTCAACTTTCCGAGCCAGAATAGCTGGTCAAAAATAAAGAAATGGGGGGCCATGGCCGGATTTCCACCCCTCGGATCCGACCCTGCGACTGCCTATAATTATACATGTATATCCTGTGGCAAGTTAATGAAGGTTGATTCACGTACAGACTCTACCATGTAACAGGGTGCATGGAAAGCTATGAAGACTGTATAGGCTATTACTAGAAGCACTTTACAGTTTCAGGCTGGACGTGGATTGGTCCTGAGATTTTCGTTTTTCTTCCACACCCCTCCCCCATACACAAAATCCTGGCTACGGCCTTGGCCTGGATAACCGACCTTTTGGTTTTTCTCGGGTAGATCGAGTTTTGCTTCGTAGGCAATTTTGCATCCCTCACTCCTTGCCAGATCAACGTAACCTTGGACCTTGGCGAGATGCTCCTTACTTATCAGCGCCCCAACCTTCGTCGCGGCATCCAGTGGATCACCAACCACGTATTGTCTGAAAAGCAAATCCAGGTTAAACATCATTCATGGATTTGTGGGACATGCAGAGTTCTTTAAACTGCTACACTGGTGCAAATCAATTAGCATGCTGCACACTGTCACTCGATCCACAGAGACTTAACAAGTTAATTAATTAATTTATTATTATTAATTGATTGATTAATTAATTAATTAATTGTTCTGGTTGGTGGCATTGTAATCATGGATTCTCTTGACGACGCATTGACAGGAAATTTGATAACGGAATTAAGGCTCATGCAAATTTCAGAGGGTCTAATCATTGTTGCCAGACATGCAGTGTTTAACCTAGACGTCTCTGGGGTAGGGAGGGTGAAAGTGGGAAAAGTTTCTGATGGGGAGGGCACACCTCCTTCCTCTTAGGGGAGAGGAGTGGACCCATCTCGAGTCGCCGAGAAAATATTGTCGGCGCCGCTCGTTCTGGACCAAGTTTTCAGCCCCTCCCCCCAAAATGGAAACCAAACTCCGCCCATGTGTATCTGACAACAGATGTGGTAGGGGACGCTCCCTTTATAGAACTCCTCATGCATGCCAATGCCTATCCCATCTTAAGACAGTTTATCTGGCCGCCCTGGGCCTGGAGCGCCTCCGAGTATCACCCTTGAAGAGTTGCTACGCATAGGACTATTCATTTCACGAATGAATCGGTCTGTGATTTAGAAGTCAGAACGTAGTAATTAGTGCCTACTTGACTTCAGCACAAAACTTGGCGATGAAGTCATCGAAAATCGACTTATGGACGAAGATGCGACTCGTGCAGAGACAGATTTCACCCTGGTTTAAAAAGCTCGACCTGTTGAAAACACGCACACAAGCAGAAAACATCGAATTTATTTTATTCACAGATCGTAGGCTACATACATACATGCACAATTGCACATGTGGGCTAAACTCCAATTAAACAACTACTGAATTCAACTATAGAAGCTATAGAACTATATATCTGCAAATAGGCGCAATCGCAACAACTTATTCACAAGCTCTGCGTCAAGTCAGCAGGCTTGTCTGTATATATATATATATATATATGTATATATATATTATATATATTATATATATATATATAATTTGATATAATTATTATATATTGAAGATTTGAGTCTGGTTGCCAAAAATACCTAAGGAAGGACAGAACGTAAAATTTTGTGCGAGAGAATATATATATATATATATATATATGTATATATATATTATATATATACATATATGTATATATATTATATATATTATATATATATATATAATTTGATATAATTATTATATATTGAAGATTTGAGTCTGGTTGCCAAAAATACCTAAGGAAGGACAGAACGTAAAATTTTGTGCGAGAGAATATTATTTATATTTCGTAAATTGGACCCATTTAAGAGTTTTTGGCCTAAACAGAATGCCTTTATCTATTATAAGCACACAGCGGTTATACACCGTGATTCAAAAAAGTGAGCCAAATTGTTTTCCATATATCTCTAATGCCTGGTAACATACCACGCTAAAATTTTACAAATATTTAGAGAATTGGTCCAAGAATATGATTCCAAAATTTCATGAGATAAAATTGAACGGATAAAATGATATGAATCTTTCAACTTCATTTGCCGAAATTTCAGTTTTCAGTTTTAATTATCAGTAGCGCATGCACAGATGGAATATTCATATAGCGCCTTCCGCATACTTATTACATCGCCAGTGCATGTATACATGCATACATGTACCGGGTATATATTTTATTAATAGAAACGTTGCTCGAGAGGATTCTAACCTGACCGTGGTCGTCACAGCCTTTCCGAGGTCTGCGTCTCCAAATATCACAGCAGCGTTCTTCCCACCCAGCTGCAGCATGAAGACAAAACAATTTGACATCTAGGCTTATATTATAAAATCGATGTAGCCTAGAAGCTCATGAGATGTTATGCAGCGCAATGCAGGAAGTGCATGAATAAGTTAACGATCAAGAATGGAGTTCATAATTATATAGACAACGATGATGACGATGACGACGACGATGACGATGATCATACATGGTGGTGGTGGTGATGATGATGATGATGATGATGATGATGATGATGATGATGATGATGATGATGATGATGATGATGATGACGATGACGATGGCGGTTGTGGTGGTGGTGGTGGTGATGATGATGATGATGATGATGATGATGATGATGATGATGATGATGACGACGACAATGATGAATTGATGATGATAGCGACGATGATGATGACAGAATTCCGATTGACTAATACCCGGTTGATCAAACAAGTGGAGGCATGCGGTCACTCGACACCAACAGACAGTGAGTCACAGTCTGATGGAGCGGGGTGGTGGTGTTCATAATTCGGTGGGTGCGCTGCCTTAGAGTCAGCGGGCTCGAATCCATCTCAAGTCGTGAGACTCCGATGCAGCGTCCGATGTAGTTGGGAGCGCCACTGAGTAGAGAGATTGAAGGGGCGCATTATGTCATTTATCTGTCTCGGTAATTTACGGCTCTGATAATTATATGCTGAGGTGCTTAGGCTTATATGACGGTGTTGACCTATATTAGGTGGTGTAGACTTGTGTGGCGCGGACCCGTGTGATGAGGGCCAATGTGGTATAGGTCTGCATGGTGTGTGCACAAACATAGGCCAACATAAGCACTCCGTCTGGTGCTTAGAGGTCGCATCGTTATGTTCCTTTCACACTTAAAAATTGCCTTATGTATGTTTATGACTGGACAGGGAGTGCTTCTGAGTAAATTGCCTTGAAGGTGTGCTATATAAAAACTCGATAATGAGCAGAAATGGTGTTGATGGCATTTCGTATACTTGCAGGCGTTGCCTGAGATACTATATAGTATATATTATGTACCCTGAAAGGTCCCTGATTTAGGCTGATTAGGAGCCAGCAATTCATCTTCTTAAATACCTTCTACATGTATATCATATAGGAACAGTGCATGAGTCACTGACCTCGAGCGAGAGCTTCTTACAGAGAGGTGCCGCTGCCGAACGGATGATTGCGGCCGTAGCTGTACTTCCGGTGAAGCTGATGAGACGCACATCCGGATGGGAGACGAGAGCTTGTCCAGCCCTCGGTCCAGTTCCAAAGACCATGTTCACCACTCCAGGTGGAATACCTCAGAGACAACGAGAGAGACAACATTCATCGTTAATTCATTACTCAACCAAGACAGACACTTCCATGCAGACACTGCGATGTAGATCTAATACCTAACACGCATAGAAGCTCCACAATTATACTGCAGGCTGCATTAGCCGCATCGGTAAAGCATCGTGCTTCTGTTTGAGAGCCCGTTGTTCTTTAGTTTGATCGCGGTCATAGGCTCATAGGCATATGCAGGGTGCGCCAAAAAAAAGACCCCCCCTAGGTTTTTTCCCCAATATCTTGGCCAAAAGTAAGAATTTCAAAATGAAATTTTACAGTCTTAAAGACAATTCATCATTACCTATGATGGCCAGATTTCATCAAAATATTTCAAACAAACCAAAAGTTAGGCCACTTTTAGGGAGGCCACCCACCGTTTTTTGACGATTCAAAAACGTAACGCAACAAAAAGTAGGTTTTTGCCAATATTTTGGCCAAAAGGAAGAATTTCAAAATGAAATTTTCACAGGATGATAGACAATTCATATTTACACATGATGACCGAAATTTCATCAAAATATTTCAAACAGAACCAAAGTTATATCACTTTTAGTGAGACCACCCTCGGTTTTTTGGATGATTCAAAAAACGTCAAAAAAGGTGGGTGTCCTCACTAAAAGTGATATAACTTTTGTTCTGTTTGAAATGTTTTAATAAAATTTCGGTCATCATGTGTAAATATGAATTGTCTCTCAGCCTGTAGAAATTTCATTTTGAAATTCTTACTTTTGGCCAAAATATTGGCAAAAACCTACTTTTTGTTGCGTTACGTTTTTGAATCGTCAAAAAACGGTGGGTGGCCTCCCTAAAAGTGACGTAACTTTTGTTCCGTCTGAAATATTTATATGAAATCTGGTCATAATGTGTAAATATGAATTGTCTATAAGTCTGTAAAATTTCATTTTGAAATTCTTATTTTTGGTAAAAATATTGGCAAAAAACCTAGGGGGGGTCTTTTTTTTGGCGCACCCTGTAGAAGATTCGCCTATATTATAGGCCCGTATACGTTTGAACACTGAAACGGTCCCATGCACAAGTGAATTGGTTGGTGTCCATTCAGAGATTAGTGAAGGACATTGTTCGATACAGTCAGAGAAAGTGAACAAGTCCGAGGAGATGCCTTTATATGCCTCTATTGCTTTCAATAAAGTTTTACATTGCAGATATACGGGATGTATAGCCTACACGTTCTCGGTCATGTACGACTATTACAATCTATGGTCAGTGAGAGGCTACATTTAAGTCCTATACTCCTAGTCTCCTCCTACCTGCATCGGAAAGGACTTGGCAAAACATGAAGGCGGTCAGTGACGTCATTTCGCTCGGTTTGCAGACGACCGTGTTTCCACAGGCAATGGCGGGAGCGAGCTTAAAAGTCAGGATGTACAGTGGAAGATTCCACGGGCTGATGAGAGCGGCAACGCCCGCTGGCTGGCGCAAAGTGTAGTTCAACGATCCAAACGCCTCCTTGTAAGTAGAACTGAAAAACAGTAGCAATCATTTTAAAAACCTCGTCCTGATTAAAACGTCCTTATAAATATATCTATACATTCTCTAATGATGAGCATCCACCAATTAACTAATAGACGTCAGTCTGTCGCCATTCCTAAGTTAGGCCAGCGGTTCCCAAAGTTAAAAAAGGTTGGGAACCACTGCCTTAGGCCTACCTCTGGACTCTGAAACAGAGTAGTAGCCTAAACTTATATAGGCGCAACCACCCTCTGGAACGTGGGACGGTGGGACGCATCCCCAACTTCTGAGGGGCTTGGAACGGTACCGCAACTTCTGACGAGAAGCTTGGGACGGTCCCTCCCAACTTTTGCAACCGACTGCTGCCAATATCCGTTTCAATAATTAATTATAGATTGGAATATTAAGAACGTAGCTTCTCAGCCTTAAGCAGTATGAGGCAAGAGCGTTTGAATCAGTCAGCGGTCTTGCATGCACATTGTGACTCACTCGAATTGCACGTGAATTTGTTGCTAAGTGTAAGTCACGGCAACTGATCCTTGATGATATTAACCCGTTGGAGGTGAGGTGGGGTGTGACACCCCCCAGAGGCATTCTAGCCTACTTTAAATTTTTAGCGGAAAACATGGAGCCAGTTCTAATTATTTTTTTTCTACCTTTGTGAATATGAAATACGGACACTTTACCACAATTTCAGGTAATTTGAACGAACAGTTTTTTTTATGTTGTTGCATATTTAAAGGAAATTGCATTTTTTCCTAGAAAAAATTATACATGTTGATTTTATGAGCCATGATTTGCAATGCGAGTGTGCCTTGAACACGTCAATTCTGTGTTGGCATTGAGAAGGCTGACGACAATGATGGCTAAAACATTTTATGTTGTATTAAAAATATATATATTATGATTATTCGTGCACTTGATAATGTTGCACATGAGGACCCAAACTTGCATGGGTTAAGTACACATTGTATGTATGTATGTATGTGCACTTGTTATAGCGCCCCTTCAAGCTCTATCTACTCAGAGGCGCTCCCGAATGCAGAGCGGACACTGCATCGGAGTTTCACGCCGAAGCGCTGAGCAATTGTGAGTGAAGAACTTGCCCAAGGTCCTTACGCGGCGAGGTGGATTCGAACCTCGAACCTTCAGGCTTCAAGGCAACGACGCCACCACTACACCACCGCGCCCCACATTGGATGGGTTCACCTTCTAGCCATCTAATAAGGATTGAAAACAGATATTTGTTCGTGGTAATCGTCTGTTTAGTTGATTATTGATAATAGAAGAATAGTTTAACTCAACTTCGTATTTTCCATTTGATATCGCGGCTTGAAAATAAAAATATGTATTGGGGTTTGTCAGACCCCACCTCACCTCTGGCGTTACAAATGGTCACCTCACCTCCAAAGGGTTAAGTGACTCTTTGAGTCTTGACTTTCTTTCAGTAGGGCTATTTTCGTGTTTGGTTTGAATGTGGTTTGACTTTTCAAATGCACAATACCAGGTCATTTCCAGCAAGCTGTTTCAGGAATCATCATTACAGTCATATAGAATTCATTTAGTTAGGTTTTACTCAATTGCTCTTTTTATTCTTGACGTTTTGTTACTATGGTGACTTTTGTCTTTCCAAAAGCACAATACCAGGTCATTTCCAGTAAAATGTTCCAGAAATCATCACTACAGGCATATAGAATTCATTTAGTTAGATTTTTGCTCAATTGCTTTTTTCTTGATGCTTTGTTACTACGGTGACGTATTTCTACATCATGGGCGTAGACTTAGGGGGAAAGCGGAGAACAGTTCCCTCCAAAGTTTGTGGTTGGGGACGGAGGTGCCTATATCCCCCAATATTTCAAAAATATCTAATAAATATCATCATAAATTTATACAGTGTTATCCACAATACCAGGTCATTTCCAGTAAAATGAGCAATTTTTTAAAGATGACAGCTTGAAATGCTACCATATATTACAGTACGAAAATGTGAAAAATTAAACAATGGGACGAGACATTTATTGAAGTCTGAAACCATGTCTTTGTGCAATTAAATTATGACAGATTATTTTGACATGACGGTTTAATTAATTTGAACTGTTTTGAACAATTGGACGGGACGCTTTGTAAGTCTTAAACCACAACATTACTGGTTGACTTACGTGTTGACATGGTGCAAGATGGACGTGGCGAACAAACGGAAATTGAGTACTGCTCTTGGAATTTCGACGGTCCTGGCCAGCCACAGAGGCTTTCCCTGATCCCGCGACTCCGCTTCGGCAAAGGCGTCCATCTGACTCTCCAGCAGATCAGCGACACGCAGCAGCAACTGCGAGCGCCGCTCAACAGGTGTAACCGACCACCTGCATGTCAGTCAACACATGTAGCGTATACATGTATATTATGACCCATTCGTTACCCACAGTAGGCTAACGACTCCATTTTGAAAATTAAGTGCAATTATTGAGAGAACGTCTAGCAACTATAGGTGCAAATGAAAGCGAAGTTTACCATAAAGTTTACCATTACAGTTCCTCTCGAGACTTTTGATTTTATATTAGGTGAGATGTATGAGACATTTAGTGACTTTTGATTTTAATAATAATGCATGGATGAGGGGTAACCGTTATAGATGCACCTTTTTTCTAAGACCCCGGGAAGTGAAGTACCTCAAGGGGAAAATATCTTATAATTATTACATAGTTGGTCCAATAATATAGCCTACGACGGCCCTACATATTCGGCCGAATAGTGATAATCACCCATAGGCGTACGAGGCGGGGGTCCAGGGGGCAAATTCCCCCCAAATTTCGGGCAAATGTGTTTTTCGGGCAAAACAGGCATGGACGGGCCAAAAAATTTAGGACATTTTTTCGGGCAAAACAGGTACGGGAGGATTTTTTCGGGCACACAACAGGGTAAAAAACTACATTTTCTCAAGATTTACGGGAAATGACTTTAAAAGGGTCAAGACGTTTCGGACGGAAAAATCCTAAGATTTTTGGGGGACGTACGACTAAAAAAAGGTCATCAGATTTTTCGTGCCAAAATTTTTTAAGCCCTCCACTGTCGAAATGTCCCGTTCGCCTATGTAATCACCCATTCGTCGCAGCCATAGTAGATGAACAGAAAGTCAATGTAGGCTATAATATAGCCTACATTGACCTTCGACATTTGACATATTATGTATAGTCGTATACTGACGTCTTGAAGGCCTTGACGGCAGAAGCCACAGCTTCATTGACATCAACTTCTGCGCTGTTCGCAACCTTAGCGTGAACCTCTCCAGTCGATGGATTGTAGCTGTCCATGTAATGTGTCCGCTGACTCTCGAAGAATTTACCGTCGACGAAGTTGTGTATGTATACAACTGGAGGAGTAGTAGTGTTCGCCATCTTCAATGTTCCACAGTGTTCCGCAGCGTTCCGCAGTGTTCCTCTAAGTTTCACGAGACCACAGACTCGTCAGCTTCGATACGCAGCTGAGACCTGCGAGTCCAGTTTTCAGTTGACACCGATGTTCAGCTGAGCGATATTAGAACAACATTCAGTTCAGTGTATGTCAGGTTCTATAGTTCCACTCGACCCAAATACACATGTGGTGTGTCAATTCTCTAGAGTTCGGTTCTAACACTGACTATGGGTCGTCGTTGAAATGAGCCACAGACGCATTGAGAAGGAGATGGTGGGACGAGTGGAGGGTGTCTGTGTGTTTGTGTGTGTGGGTGTCTCTGCTCGATCTGACCTATCAACAGCCATCGTGTACGCCTTTAGACATAAAGCAATACATGCGATTAGCCAGCAGGTAAAAGTGCAGAGGGTAAAGTTCAATCACGCCCGCAGCCAGCGCAGTGTAATCAAATAGGCGTATACTTTATATAGGCCTACCGCTCTTCTTCTGTTCGACGCTGGTCAGACCAAGATCAACCAAAGGACCGATGGTAAGACCATCACCCCTTCCACGTCCACGGTAGCAAGGCCGCAAGGTCAAAGTTCGCGACATGACTGAACAGCAGCACTGGTATGTCCTTTGCCCGTTATAAAACTGGTTGTATAACATTCCTCTGAAAGGAACTGGCTCGCTTAACTACATCGGTAAGAGCGCTGGCCGCATGTCAGTACGCAACTGTGTGAAAGAGAGCGTGCGGGCCACGGTTCGCTTCCCGAACGTGGCTATTTCCGAGATTTCAAAAATCTCGGGCTAACACGGTCCGTCCACGGGGACCACATCATATATGGAGTGGCGACATTAATCATCTTGGAAATGGCAGTGTCGTTAAACATTTAACAACTTCCTCTGTCTGTCGCCAGATGTGATAGACCGTTTCTGCTTCTTGTCCAGTTTATTCATTCCACCGTCTTTCCGCAACTGTGTGTGTGTTTATCCGTGCAATATTTTTGCCTTAGATGTGGGCCGCAGACACTGTTACAACCTATATCCGTGTGGATGGATTATTGGTCGACGTGCAGCGACGCATAGAACGTGGGTTCGAATCTCTACTTAGACAGTCAAACAAGCGATGATTAATGGCAATTCCTTTACGTGCAGTTATTCAGCGCCATCGATGAGAACATCGTGTGGTCATCACGTGAGCACTTTTAAACTTCGGAAGGTGGGACATCCATCAAATACAGTTGTATTGCATTGTGGACTGTGTGTAATCTAGTCCCCTCCTCATCCTCTGGGTCACTGGGTGACTCGATGTTACGGGGGCCGAACGAGCGTCTAACGGACGATCGCCAAGGCACGTAGGCCTACATGTACGGCCGAGCACAGGAGGTAGGCCTATTGGTGATCCTCCTTATTGCGACAGAACATAGTGCAATGGTGCGAGATAGTAGTTCTCCATGTTCTGCAAAATCTAGGTAGCCTATCTAAAGACAAATTTGTAAGTTGCCTATATCGTCATTTAAAGTCGACGTTTCCAATATAATTTGACTATTAGGCTATAGGCAACGGTGTGGTTGTAAGGCGCAGTTGAAATTAATTGACATGCACGATATTCCTTATCGTCCATGTAGGCGAATAAGCTATGTATGTATATCACTACATATACATGTACATGTACATCTGTTGCAGAATCTAAACCAAAGTTAAAAACTCATTTGTTTTTATTGTATTATAACTAGATTTGTAGTGAAGGAAGCGCGCTCTTGTGCAAGACTTGTTTTGTTAAAGCGCGGTATAAATGACTAATTGTATTGTATTGTATTGTATTGTAGGCTATGTAGTGATGCAGTTCACAGCAACCGTTAAAGTGGTTAATTCTGCATGTTCATTATTGCGTGAGAAAGTCAAAGACTACAAATTTCTTGATGGTAAACCATCCAACCTCACCATTCATTAATAGGCCTACTTTTGCGTGTCACAAAAACAATTAAGAAAACCATAGAAGAAAAAACGAACAAGTCGAACCACAATCGAGCCAAGTTTATGCGATTACAACAACAGTTTTGACTACATGGCCTATGCATCAATAGCGGTCATAATTGAATATCATGCAGATCATCTGTGATAAATGCTTCTATAGTTTCTAATGGCTCATAACGGCAAATCGATCAGATGTCTGCACTTTTTTTTATTACGAATCTAGAATTAACAACGATTAAAAAAGATATCCGTATTGCAAGGCGACAGCATTTTTGCCAATTGAATCACCGGATGATCTTATGCTGAATGTCCGTGTTTCCTTCTTGCCGATTGCTATCTGAGATGATGCCATTCAGTTGATGACGATGCAAACGGTTTTTGCTTCTGTGAAGAACTCGTAGGAGTCCTGGGTGCCCTCACGACCGACGCCGGAATCCTTGAAGCCGCCGTAGGGCATGTGAAGGTCACGCACCATCCAGCAATTGACCCAAACGGTTCCAGCCTGCATGTTCAAAAATGTATTGACAGGCCATTTCTGTTCAATAATTAGCTAGTCTCACCACTAACTATAGCCTATTATTGTTCAAATTATTACCAAAGCAACGTCAGGTCCGGGACGCTTATCGAAAACTGCTTTATAAATAGATTGATAGGCATAAAATTATAATTATAAGCCCTCTAGTTCTAAAGAATCGTCGATTCTGTTGTTTTGAGAAAATCGACTTTGATGTTTTGGCCTATATACTTTGGCAGGCCTGGTTAAAATCAGAATGAAAACGTTGGGGAATGAAAAATATTGATATTATAAACTGTTATGATGCATATAACCGGCATGGGTAGGCCTAATACACATCATACAGGGTGCGCCCCAAAAAAGTAATCCCCTGCGGTTTTTAGCCCATATCTTGGCCAAACATACGAATTTTTAAATGAAACTTTACAGTCTTAAAGGCAATTCATATTTACGTACAATGGTCAAATTACAAAAAATATTTCAAACAGAACAAAAGTTATATCACTTTTAGTGAGGCCACCCACCGTTTTTTGACGATTCCAAAACGAAACGCAATTTTTTAAAGGTTTTTTGCTAATATCATGGCCGGAAGTAAGAATTTCAAAATCAATCTTTACAGGTTTAAAGACAATTCATATTTACACATGATGGCCAGATTTCATCAAAATATTTCTGACAAAACAAAAGTTATACCACTTTTAGTAAGACCATCCACCGTTTTTGACGATTAAAAAACGTAACGCAACAAAAAGTAACAAAAACGTGACTTTATCAAGTCATATCTCAAACTGAACTTGGAACTGAACTGGATAGTGATTCACAACTTGTGTTCAATGTGCCTACCACCAGTCCCAAAACTTTTTTTGAGTCTCTTTGCAAAGTTCTTGATGGACCTGTTGATTAATCTGACAGATTTCTTACATGTATTTACCAATTTGATTGTCATCTTGCTAAGTGACTTCTCAGTGACGTGCAGCTACGCTGGCGCCCTGTTTCTTTTTTGAATAGTAATAATAATGATCATCTGGCATTATCAAAGCCTATTTGATAACAATTATTTGAGATGAGACTTATAAAATCGTGTTTTCGCTACTTTTTGTTGCGTTACGTCTTTGAATCGTCAAAAAACGATGGGTGGCCTCCTTAAAAGTGCCATAACTTTTATTATGTTTAAAATATTTTGCTGAAATCTGGCCATTATGTGTAGATATGAATTGTCTTTAAGCCTGTAAAATTTCATTGCAAAATTCTTACTTCCGGCCAATATATTGGCCAGAATAAATAAATTCTTGTTGTTGCTTTTTGTTGCGTTGCGTGTTTGAATCGTCAAAAAAGGTGGGTAGCCTCACTAAAAGTGATATAACTTTTGTTCTGTTTGAAATATTTTTTGTAATTTGACCATTATAGTACGTAAATATGAATTGCCTTTAAGACTGTAAAGTTTCATTTAAAAATTCGTATGTTTGGCCAAGATATGGGCTGAAAACCGCAGGGGATGACTTTTTTTGGCGCACCCTGTATGTACAGGGTGCGCAAAAAAAGACCCCCCCTGGGTTTTTTGCCAATATTTTGACCAAAAATAAGAATTTCCAAGTGAAATTTTACAGGCCTATAGACAATTCATATTTACACATTATGGCCAGATTTCATCAAAATATTTCAAACGGAACAAAAGTTACATCACTTTTAGTGAGGTCACCCACCGTTTTTTGACGATTCAAAAACGCGACGCAACAAAAAGTAACAAAAAAACAATCTAATTATTTTGGTCAATATCTTCGCCAAAAATAAGAATATCAAAATGAAATTTTACAGGCTTAAAGACAATTCAAATCTGCACATGGTGGTCAGATTCCATCAAAATATGTCAAATAGAACATAAGTTATACCACTTTTAGTGAGGCCACCTCCCGTTTCTTGACGATGCAAAGAGAAAACGCAGCAAAAAGTAGCAAAAAACACGATTTTATTAAGTCTCATCGTAAATAATTGTTATCAAATAGCCTTGATATTGCCAGATAATCATTATTATTACCATTTAAAAAGAAACAGGGCACCAGCGTAACTGCGCGTCACTGAGAAGTCACTTAGCAAGATGACAATCAAATTGGTAAATAAGGAATCTACCAGATTAATCAACAGGTCCATCAAGAACTTTGCGAAGAGACTCAAAAGAAGTTTTGGCACGGGTGGTGGGCTCATTGAACACAAGTTGTGAAGCACTACCAAGTTCATTTGACAACAGTTATTTGAGATCAGACTTAATAAAATCGTGTTTTTGTTACTTTTTGTCGCGTTTCGTTTTTGAATCGTCAAAAAACGGTGGGTGGCCTCACTAAAAGTGCTCTAACTTTTGTCCTGTTTGAAATATTTTGATGAAATCTGGCCATTATGTGTAAATATGAATTGTCTATAAGCCTGTAAAATTTCAATTGGAAATTCCTACTTTTGGTCAAAATATTGGCAAAAAACCTAGGGGGTCTTTTTTGGCGCATCTTGTACAGGCCCACAAGGATTCTTCAATTGACAATCTTTTCTAACGTGGGTCTTACACGAAGTTATCATTGCGGCTATCTATCACTGTGTGAGGCACTAAATACAATGCTAGAGATGCAGAATCAAGTTGACCGTATTAGTCTCCTACACCGTACACGTCGTGTGAACACACGTTGCATCGGATCTACACAAATTGTTGTGAAACACGGTGGTGTATGGGTATGTTTGACGTCTTGGAGCTGGAAGGTTTCGGGTTCGAATCCACCTAAAGCCGACGCGTATACATGTAGGGAACCTACATGTAAGTAAGTCCTCCAGGCGCAATTGCTCCGGCGTTTCGGCGTGAGACTCTGATTCCGTGCCCGCGCTGCAGTAGTCGGGAGCGCCTCTGAGTAGGAATCTTGAGGGGCGCTGCAGCAAACGCTCACACATACAACCTACATTAGAAGAGAGTAGCAGCGATTTCCAAGCCGTGGCCCACGGGCCAGGCCTAAAATAGTGGCCCTCATCTTTCAAAGAATAAACAAAGATTATATGAAAAATTGACATTTTTTACAGGAGAGAATGCAGTTATTTTCTATTACAAATTATTTTATTTTGACGTCTATAAATAACATCGAACATTCTATTTTGATTCAATTATAACAACTTTTTACGCTTTTAGCTAATTAAATTTTAGCCTAATGTCCTTCAACTAATAAAAAGTGGGCCTCCAACATAGAAAAGTGTCCATAAGGTCAAAAAAGCTTGGGAACCACTGCACTACGCCCACATGCATGTTTTCTGGCTATCGAAATCGATCCTCCACGGACTCTGATACGACGAGCGCTCGTGAATAAACTGGTGCCCCTCGCTTTGCTTTCGAGTGGCGCTTTAGAAGTTTATAGAGATTACGACTACGATTGATATGTAGACTTGCCTGGAGTTTTCGTGCGACGTTGTGAACTGTGTTAACGTTCTGGCTCCAGATTGTGGCCGAAAGACCGTATTGAATGTCGTTTACTCTTCTGATCACCTTCGAAAGAAGAAGACGGCGATTTACAAATCAAATCAAATCAAATCGATCACAAGTTATAAGCTCAATCAAGTTGTCATTATGTTGAATTATTGCCAACCGGAGATTAAGCTCTAACTAAATTTCACTTAAAGAATTCAAATTCACTGTTGCCCTCTAGCGGACTAGTGTTTGTGGTGGGGTATCGACTCATATAAGTTCATATCCCCTCACATTTAAGTACTATTCATAAGTTGATAATGAACTTAGTTAAAATGAACTTTATATTGCTTCACGTCTAGTCTTCAATGTATCCATCACCAATGCTCACACTTGTTCTGAAGTTGTTCTCATGTTGCTATCGTAAATTTCTACAGTGTTAGCATTATTATATTGGTGAATTCTGAATAGGAGTAAAGAGAAGACTTTAAAAAGGTCCATCAGCTATTTTGGCAGGAAAATGGTATGTTTTCATGAGATTTCGACCAAATGACTTAAATAAAAAAGGTCTTAAGAAAAAAACTTGGTGCGTGAAAATGTCGTCGGTGACTCAGCCGTCCGGCCAAAATGTCGCGCCTCGGCGATCGTCTTTCGGCCGCTCGTTCGCCCGACTTCTGGACCAAGTCTCCGCCTATGCCTATGCCTATGTCTATGTCTATGGGGGGATTTTCTCAGCTGTGCTGTGAGCTTACCTCTTCTTCGTCGTTGAATGGAACGACACAGGTGATTGGACCAAAGATATCGTCCTTCATAAGTTTCGAGTCGTCAGAGACGTCAGTGATGACGATCGGTGAGTGAAAGTATCCCTTAAAAGGCCACAAAGGCAGGACATTGCGCATTATAAATATGTAGCAATCATTATGCAAGACAAGTTATTAATTTTAAACTCACTCGGAATCAGGACTGTACTCTTGAGTAGCCTATAGCAGCGGTTCTCAACCGGGGGTCCGCGGACCCCTGGGGGTCCGCGACCATCTGCCTGGGGGTCCGCGAGCACGTCCTGAAATTTACATATTTCTTAGTTAAAAACATAGAAACAGATAAATCTTTGTCAATTTGTCAATATTTCTCCTTTTCAATGGCGACTAATAATACGCTGATTAATTACAAATTCATTTGTTTTAGATGGATCAGTTTGTAACCAACTCTAGATTTCGGGATGCTTTTGAGAGAGTTTCTTAGAAAAAGACCACAGCCTGTAATTCATTTGAATAAACAACTCATGAGTTTCAACTTTGGCTTACCTGGCTGGCATTTTTGAATTAACTGAATTCCTCTAAGCAATTGATGCAGACAAATGTAATCACCCTTAATTAGTGATAAAGCGTTTGCTTGTACAAAAGAGATGATCTCTGGTGCAAAACGGACATTTTGATCAATTGCATGAATTCACATAAAAATAAAGAAATGCTCAGATCAATCAACCAAAATTTTTTAATATAATTTCTCGTCAATCATAGCTGGATCAGTTCAATTTCTAATTTGGTAATTTGAACGTTCACAGTTTTTCATGAGCTTCCAGTCAGTTTCTTGCAAACTTTGATTCGTGCAATTTGCTAACCTCAGAATTGAACCAAATCATTGAACTGACTGGTGACATTAGGCCTACATTGAAGATGTACGACGTTGCATCCATGCAAGAGTTAACTTGATGCACGAGTGTTTCAAGCAGATAAGTTGTGCTCGAATATGCATGCTCAAAGCTTACATTAATATAAACTACAGTTTTTTTCTAATAAATTTCAAATAATCTTATCAGTAATATAAATTTGTACTAAAGGATGGCAGGGGTATATCTATGCTATTATAGCATACATGTAGGCCTACTAATAGCCTATATAGGATCATAGAGTCGCACAGTCACGATAATGCGCCAAAGGCGCCAAATTTCGGTGGGGGTCCGTGACCAGGACCAAAAATTAAAAAGGGGTCCGTCAGTGTGAAAAGGTTGAGAACCGCTGGCCTATAGGACCTACGAGGGTATAATTATAGCGTGTAGGCCTACTCACCTCCAGGAAAAAACGACATCGGGCATACTTACCTCCGAAAACGAGGGTATACTTGGATATGCAGCGTATAGGCTACTCACCTCATAAAGAATTTTTGAAGAGAATGTGCGAGAAATGAAATCACGAGCAGAAGAGTCGAAAATTGCGGAAAGTGGTGGTTTTATGGACTTCCAAACGTATTACGAGCCAAAAAGTTCTACGAAAAGCAGTCGATGACTAAAGAAAAGGCCATCAGAATATTTCTGCCAATAAAGTCGATTTTTTTCGGCCGGCGTGTACTCACCTCAACATTTTATCAGTACTGTGTAACAGCTCTACTCGGTGGGACTGCCTATGTATACTGTGGCAAGTCTCACTTAATGAAGGTTGATTCACATTATATAGACTAAGGGCGGATAACTGTAGTCTACTGAAGGTTGTAATACATTGACCGCCCAGAACCCACCATGAGAGCTCACGACGCTTCCAGTAGCGGCGCTAGGGGGGCTAGGCTCCCCTAAAAAACCATCCATTTTTTTTACCACGTAATTAGCCCCCAAATAATACGCACGAGGTTTGCCAGACAGTTTGGCGGACGTCAAAAAGGACCCATTTTCCAAGATTTCGACCTGACGACTAAAAAAAAGGTCGTCAGAAATTTTGCCGACCGAAACGGAAAATTTTCGACCGCAAATTCAGCCCCCCAAAGCTGAAATCCTGGCGCCGTCACTGGACGCTTCGCCAAACCCCTTAGTTGATTCGGTTTCTTGTCGGCTTGCACAAGATCGAATAAACACTTCCCCCACCCCGAAACAAATTCCTGGCTGCGGCCTTGGCCTGTATGACCGACCTGTTGGTTTTTCTCGGGTAGTTCGAATTTTGCTTCGTATGCTATTTTGCATCCTTCGCTCCTTGCCAGATCAACGTAACCTTGGACCTTGGCGAGATGCTCCTTACTTATCAGCGCCCCAACCTTCGTCGCGGCATCCAGTGGATCACCAACCACGTATTGTCTGAAAAGGAAACCCAGGTTAAAAATCACTCATAGATCGATCGGGCACGGTTCTTTAAACTGCTACGCTGGTGCAAATGAACACTCTGCATAGCTACTCGATCCACGGAGGCGTGATAAACAAATAATTAGGCCTAATTAACAGTAGCGGCGCAAGGGGGCTAGGGGGCTAAGCCCCCCTATAAAAGGCCATCCACTTTTTCCCATGTAAAAATGAAATATTTGGACGATTAACCCCCTTCAGCCCCCCCCCCCCCCCCAAATCAACCGTAAAGGTACGCACCAGATTAAATTTTTGGCAGACAGTTTCGCGGATATGAAAAAGAACCGTTTTCCAAGATTTCGACCAAATTACTAAAAAAAAGTCGTCAGAAATTTTGACGCCAGAAATGGACAAATTTCTGATATAAATTTCAGAGAGTCTAAACCGACTACTCATTGTCACAAGACACGATAATAGTTGAGAAGAAAAGCTTCCAAACAATAGCATTGTATCGTCTCTGCAGTCTTGCAGTCTTAACGATGGATCCGTCTAGAATAGAAGATTCAGTTAAAAAATTGCCTCACAGGTAACACACTTTACATGGCAACTCCTATGCTGCATCTAATAACAGGTTCATATATATATATATATATATATATATATATATATATATATATATATATATATATATATATATATATTTCTCTATAAAGTGGCGCTATATGAATTCAAGTTTATGATTACGATTACGAATGTAGTCGTTACATACATGTAGGCCTATGCTCCTGGAATGCTCCGTTCCCTTTCTCTAACTCCTTCTCGTGCATGCCTATCTCATCTTAAGCCTACTTTATATTTGGCCGCGCTGGGCTTGGAGCGCCGCTGACTATCCCCTTGAGGAGGAGCTAACAGTCTCCGTAAAGAACTATCCCCTTGAGGAGGAGCTTTGATTCATTTCAATAATGAATGAATGTCCGGTCTGTGATTTAGAAGTCACAACGTAGCAATTGCCTACTTGACTTCAGCACAAAACTTGGCGAGGAAATCATCGAAAATCGATTGATGAACGAAGATACGACTCGTGGCAAGACAGATTTCACCCTGGTTCTGGAAACTCGACCTGTTGACAAAACACACACATACATCATATATATATAGTGGGTAAAGGCCCTCCCCATGAGGTTCGTAGACGCTTTCAACAATATATAGTGGGTAAAGGTGACAGAGAAGGCAAAAGGAAGAAAAAGTAGTAAAAAAGGTCAGCAGCTATTCTGGACGACAAAATGGTATTTTTTTCACTTTCCACCAAATGACTAAAATAAAAGTCATCAGATTTACGGCGACGAGCAATTTTTTCAGACAAGATTTGACGGCCAAAGACCACAACGAAAATCTCTAAATTTCTTTAAGACCCCAAACCGAAAAGTTTGCCCCCCCCCCCCTTTGAAAATTTCTGCATCCGCCCCTGACACTAAGTGCATGCATAGACTGAATATTTATAAAGCGCCTTTTGCGCAATAGGTCATATCTATTAGATTCCAATACGTGTCTGTGAATAGAAACGTTGCTAGAGAAGATTCTAACCTGGCCGTGGTCGGCACAGCCTTTTCGAGATCTGCGTCTCCAAATATCACAGCAGCGTTCTTTTGACCCAGCTGCAGAAAGACAAATAAAATTGACCGCTATATAAAGCCTGATGCAGAAGTTCATGAGGTCAGATGGACTGGTTTAATAAAGTCAAAATTATGTAGCGCAATGAAGAATGTGCATTGAGAAGCGATTACGAATGGAATGCATAGCCTACATATACAACGCTGTTGATCATATATTAGGTAAAGGTTTTGCCCATACTCGCTTGCGAGCGTTGGACCCGGTGCTGATCCCCGGTGTTAAGCCATCAGCCCTTAGGTGGCAATTGCCATACATCGGCGGTAGGTGGCCAGGTCTTTCCGCCGAACCCAAGGTTACCTGCGCAGTGATACTGCTACTCATTTTCACACTCCCATCTGGCGAGTGGCGGCTGAGTCAACCTTAAGGGGCCACCGGGATTAGATCCCGGTTCCTTCTGTTCTTCGTGCCAGCGTGTTACCAATCAGCCACCGCACCGCCCCCTATTTTGATAATAATCATAATATTGATGATGATGATGAATTGATTACAGCTCGGACGCTGAAACCGAGTTTCATGCCGAAGCGCACGAGCAATAATATTGCGAGTGAAGGACTTGCTCAAGGTCCCTGTATACGCGGCGGCTTGAGGTGGATTCGAACCTGGAACCATTCGGCTCCAAGACACTGAGCCCACCACTACACCACCGCGTCCCTACCTCGTGCATGACTACAAGAATAGTGGAGTCACTGGCCTGGAGCGAGAGCTTCTTACAGAGAGGTGCCGCTGCTGAGCGCACGATGGCGCCACTGGCCGTACTTCCGGTGAAGCAGATGAGACGGACATCCGGATGAGAGACGAGAGCTTGTCCAGCCCTCGGTCCAGTTCCAAAGACCATGTTCACCACTCCAGGTGGAATACCTCAGAGACAACGAGAACACAATAATAATAATAATAATAATAATAATAATAATAATAATAATAATAATAATAATAATAATAATAATAATGATGATGACCCGGCGTTTGAAGGTTTTACGAACATGACCTTTGAGGAGATGACTTTGCTGGGTGCACCTCTGATGCCAGGTCCAGCCGTGGAGATGGTCGTCGGATCGAAGGCCAACGATCTTGATAGGGCAATCGCAAGGCTCTCCATGCTGTATACACATGATGCTCTGGTTCTGCTCAGAAACAGCTTAAGCGTTCCAAAGCTGCTTTACAGCTTGCGCACAGCTGTATGTACTGACTGTCCGGGCTTGGCTCGGTTCGACAACTTATTAAGAGTAGGTCTGTCAACCATTTTGAACGTGGACCTTGACGACGACCGCTGGCTCCAGGCTTCTTTGCCTGTCAGAGATGGTGGCCTTGGAGTTCGTTGTGCATCAACGCTGGCACTTTCTGCCTTTCTGGCTTCCGCCGCTAGCACGAGCGAATTGCAGGCCTGCATCCTACATACAGAGTCAGCTGATGTTCCATATGTTCTTGCAGACTCAGCTCTCAACGCTTGGATTACCCTGACAGGCGCAGACCCACCTACTGGAGCAGCATCTCACAGCCAAAAGGAGTGGGATTCTAGATTCACTGTAAAGGCATGGACCGGTCTGCTCGAGTCCACCAGCGTCCCATGCGACCGCGCTCGTCTGCTAGCTTCGAGAGCCCCTCATTCTGGAGACTGGATGCTCGCTCCCCCTGTGACTGCGCTAGGCCTGCGCCTCTCAGACGAGGAGATACGGTTTGCAGTTGGCGTGAGATTAGGAACGTCGCTTTGCGAGCCTCATGTGTGCCACCACTGCCGAGGGACTGTCGACGCGAGAGGATTGCATGGACTGGTCTGCAAAGGAGGAAGCGGCAAGCACCAAAGACATAACATGATAAACGATGTCGTGTGGAGAGCCCTTGGACGGGCGAAAATCCCGTCCCACAAAGAACCCCTCGGTCTGCTAAGAGAAGACGGAAAGCGACCAGACGGTGTGACAATCATCCCTTGGTCACGAGGTCGATGCCTGGCATGGGATGTGACAGTGCCCGACACCTTCGCCCTGTCTCACCTTCCACACACATCCATCGAAGCTGGCAAAGCCGCCGAACGCGCAGCTGCATCGAAAACTATCAAGTATTCCACCATCACCAGTACCCACGCGTTTGTTGCGGTCGCCTTGGAGACCGGCGGCGCTTGGTGCACAGAAGGACTGGATTTCATTTCTGAGCTGGGGAGGAGAATTGCTGCTGCTACGCATGACCCTATGGAAACGTCTTACTTATTCCAGCGGATTTCGGTGGCTCTTCAACGGGGGAACGCCATCTGTCTCTCCGGAACATTGCCACCGCTCCCCGATCGACACGAGAAGGAGATTTACAATCCGGCAAAACGAGCCGTGGAACGACAGATGGAAGCGACCTGCAGCAGATGAGACTGTGTGGCACATTAATATGTCGATAGTAGCCTAGACATTAGGGTTGTTCGAATGTAATGGACAAAAAAACTTTGTCTTGAATAAAATGTTTATAATAATAATAATAATAATAATAATAATAATAATAATAATAATAATAATAATAATAATAATAATAATAATAATAATGATAATAATAATAGTAATAATAATAATAATAATAATAATTAAAAAATAATGATAATGATAATGATAATAATGATAATAATAATAATAACAATAATAACAATAATAATAATAATAATAATAATAATAATAATAATAATAATAATAATAATAATAAAAATAATAATAATAATAATGTCACAGGGGCGCCGTTAGGCGTACGCACTTACCCAAGTGCGTACAGCGCGGAAAGGCAAAAAATAACAAATTGTAAATTAAAGCGTGAATATTATAAGCGATGAAATTCTATTGAATCTACTCTAGTAGTGGACGACGTACACTTCTCACTCACTGCATGCCCATTAAAGATCGCCATAATTAACAGTTCATAACTTCATTTCGCGTAGGCTATTCTTATTTTGTGCAAGTTGTGCGTTCAGAAAAAAAGTGCGCACAGAAAAAAATCCTGGCGGCGCCGCTAAATAATGACATTAATGATAATAATAATGAAAAAATAATAATGATAATAATGATTATAATAATAATAACAATAATAATAATAATGATAATAACAATAATAATGATAAAAATATAAAAAAAATGATAATAATATTAATACTAATAATGATAATAATAATAATGACATTAATGATAATAATAATAAAATAATAATGATAATGATAATAATAATAATGATGATAATGTGCCGCTGTTTCCGGCGATCCAAGCGAGAGAGCCTACCTCTTCCAGAAGATTTCAATATGCACATAGAGTTTCAACACCGTTGCTTTTAAAGGAACCTTTGCACCACATCCCGGGGACGAGAACAGCGCACTCTAAGCTTGTACACATTTCCGATTTTAGTTTAGTTTCACGCTTGAGTGGTCTTTTAATAAATTTTGAAATCATAAAAAATAATAATAACAGTGATAATAATAATAATAATAATAATAATAATAATAATAATAATAATAATAATAATAATAATAATAATATTCTTTATTGAAACAATCCACATTCAGCGTTCATTCTTCACTCAACCAAGACTGCAGGCACTGCAATATAGATCTAATGCCATAATGTGTGTAGCCTACACCTAGGTGTCCTTGTTTATTCAATCAATCAATCAATCAATCAATCAATCGATCAGCATTTATACAGCGCCACGTTCAAGATCTCTACTCAGTGACCCTCCTAGCCAGGCCAAGAGAACACGCGGGATGAGTAACTGTATACGTTCTCGGTCATGTGCAACTATTACAATTTACATGTATGTCCAGTGAGGGGTTGCAGTTAAGTCCTATTCTTACCTGCGTCGGATAGGACTTGACAGAGCATGAAGGCGGTCAGTGACGTGAATTCGCTCGGTTTGCAGACGACCGTGTTTCCACAGGCAATTGCGGGAGCGAGCTTAAAAGTCAGGAATACCAGTGGAATATTCCACGGGCTGATGAGAGCGGCAACGCCCGCTGGCTGACGCAAAGCGTAGTTCAGCGATCCAAACGTCTCCTGGTATGTTGAACTGAAAAACAGAGCAACAATATTATTTTCTAAACCTCATAATTATATTTCCTCAGCTATATACATGTACTAGCTGGGATACCCGGCGTTGCCCGGTAATTTTAAGATTCGCCTTGTTCCCACCCTCCCTCCCACCCTACTACCCTCCCTCTCCCTTCCACCTCCCTACCTCTCCCTCTCCCTCTCCCTCTCCCTCTCCCTCTCCCTCTCCCTCTCCCTCTCCCTCTCCCTCTCCCTCTCCCTCTCCCTCTCCCTCTCCCTCTCCCTCTCCCTCTCCCTCTCCCTCTCCCTCTCCCTCTCCCTCTCCCTTTCCCTCTCCCTCCTTCCCTCCCTCCCTCCCTCCCTCCCTCCCTCCGTCCCTCCCTCCCTCCTGCTCGTAACTCCACTATGCAGAACCGTGCCTTCTCGGTGGTAGGACCATTGACCTGAATTCGAAATAGCCTTCCCCCTTGACCATACGACCCTACGCTCCCTTTCTAGAATTGATTTTAAAGCATTCCTCTTTAATCTGATTAGACAGTTTTGATTGGCCGCGCTGAGGTTGGGAACGCTTCTGAGTGGTCCCTTGAAACGGTGCATGCAGTGTAAATTCATTGAATAAATGAATGAATGAATGAATGAATTAGCAAGGCCTTAGCTTGGGGGTGTTTTGGGAACACCCCACGAAATGGAATATGTAAAAAATAATAGAATGCATTTACAAGCACATGATGTAAAAACCATGAAAAAACCCATGAAAACACCCCCGAAATGGAAAATGTAAAAAAGGATTAATTGGTGACATTTTGTGAAGATTTCGCCCGGATGACTAAAAAAGGTCATCAGTTTTTTTGGACGGTAAACTGAAGAAACACCACCCCTCCAAAAAAAAACCTGGCAACGGCCTTGTGAATGAAGTTGCAAGATATAGAAATATTAGAGATTTATAACACATGCAAGCTGTCAATGACTTACGAGTTGACGTGATGTAAGATGGACGTGGCGAATAAACGGAGGTTGAACACTGATCTGGGAATTTCGAGGGTCCTGGCCAGCGAGAGAGGTTTGCCCATATCGCGAGACTCCGCTTCGGCAAAGGCGTCCATCTGACTCTCCAGCAGATCAGCGACACGCAGCAACAACTGCGAGCGCCGTTCAACAGGCGTCTCCGACCACCTGCACGTTCTATACTATATATACGACCCATTCATTCGACACAGTCACGACTCGATCTCGAAAGTTAAGCATAATAATTTAGAGAACTTCTAACAACTAGGCGCAAATAAAGGACACGTGAATTATACGACAGTGCACAAACTGTTATTGTGCACTAATAGCAATCAGCGCTATGTATTAATCGTATTATCATTAACATCTTCATTAGTTATTACTGTCCCTGCAGTAAGGGAATTGTTTAAAATAGTTGGGGGTTAGACTTTCATTAAATTTCATGATTGTGGAGTTGGTATATGCAATGAAGACTTTGACAAGGGGGTCCTAAGAAAGACCAAGGGGTTGAACCCCACAAGTGCCACAATCCTTGGATATGCTCACCCCTAGCTGTTACTATAACCACCACAACCACCACCACCACCACCACCACCGCCACCACCGCCACTACTATCATCTTATCTTAAACGTCTCCAATCTTAATTGGCCAACTAATTTTATACCACCAAATGCCAACGTTACCGTACTACATGCATGTCTGCAATTATCATCTCGCGCTTCAACACGGTGCTTGGCAAACACATTCTTCTGCCTTTGCATGTCTTGACCGTTCATCTCTAATGTAGATCCACCTATAGATGCACGCCCAATTATAGTACCTTTGATTTACACTTTACAAAGGCGTCTCATCATCTCTATAGTAAGAGAACAACAAGTCATTGTACTTACGACTTGAAGGCCTTCACGGCAGAAGCCACAGCTTCATTGACATCAACCTCTTCGCTGTCCGCAACCTTAGCGTGAACTTGTCCAGTCGATGGATTGTAGCTGTCCAGGTAATGCGTCCGCTGACTCTGCACGAACTTACCGTCGATGAAATTGTCTATGCGCACGATTGGAGGAGTAGCGTTCGCCATCTTCAATGTTCCTCTGAGTTTCAGCAAAGCAGAGCAAAGCAAAGCAGAGCAAGACTCTTCGGTTTCGTTCGTGTGCGTGTGTGTGTGCGTGTGTGTGTGTGTGCGTGTGTTCAGTCGAAACCGATGTTCTACTGAGCGATGTTGGAACACGAGTCGAGTTAAGTGGATGTGAGTTTCCAGTACCACACATTTAAACCAGATGCACTTGTGAGTTCTCTAACGGTCGGTTCTAACACTGACTGTGTGGGTCGTCGTTGAAATGAGCAACAGACGCATTGAAAAGGAGATGGTGGGATGTGTGTGTGTGCGCATGTGTGTGTGTTTGTGTGTATGTGTATGTGTATGTGTGCGAGTGTGTGTGTCTGGTCGATCAGACCTTCATGTATCAACAGATATCGTAGGCCTATACGTCGTTAGACATGGCTACCAGGTACAGGGGCGGATCCGGGGGCCAATCTGACTATATGCCCCCTCACATTTAAAAAGTGCATAGGACGTGGCCTTTCCATTTGATTTCCACAAGCATTAAATCAAAAGCAGCGGAGAGAAAAGTAGGGCACGACGAGACTAGAGAGGTCATAGTATTATTATTTCATTGCTTGCAGAGACTATACGTCGATCAGATGACTGATGACTTTAAAAAGAGGTCATAATGCTGTTATTTTGTCAGAGAAAATTGGTAAATTATTTTCCATTTTCCAGACATTTCGACCAAACGACAACTAAAAAAGGTCATCAGATTTTTTGGGGCAAAGATCACCGAAATTTTTTGGCCTCCCCTTCGAAAATTTCTGTATCCGCCCTTGACCAGGTAAAAGAGCAGAGACTATGGCTAAACCACGCCCGCAATAACCATCAACTAGGCGTTGACATAATATAGGCATACGGCCGCATACCGCTCTCTTCTGTCCGACGCCGGTCGGACCACCGTTGCTTCCACAATGCACAGTATGCTAAACGCGAAGCAAGGTCAAACAACAGAAGGTTTATTACCCGCTGAAAGGCTGGTTGTATAGGACGGATAAAAGGCACCATACGAGCTATGGCAATGGACCATTACTGATGTAGGTTAGATATATTCAATTCATTTATTGTAACCAACCATCAACATACACAATAGACATAGTATAACATGCTTCACATTATCGGATGGTAACAAGGAAGGCCCTAAGGGATGAATATCCCGCTAACAGGGACACCTAATTACATATGCAATTTTAACAGATGGCTAGACGGTTGACATAATGAATTGAACAATAGGCTAAAAGAACAGCATGAGATGACAATTAATGTAGTAAACTTAACTAAAGAACGCAAAACAAACACAACAAATAATAATAAAATAAAATCAGTGCCTACAAGGTTAAATATCTTTGCAGTCATTAACCAAGTAGTTGCGCAGTAATGTTTTTGCTCTTTGTAAACTGGAAGCTTGTTGAACATGACTAGGAAACGAGTTCCATATACCTGGTCCAGTATATTTAATATGGAATCTTCTTGAGTTTAAACGAGCGGATATGGCTCGATAATGAGAGGAGTTCCTGGTGGAATAGCAGTGAATTTCAGATCCTTTTTGGAAATACCCTGCAAAGTTAAGGGGAAGAAGATCATGGGTGAACCGATACATAAAGACTCCTATCTGGAAAGTCATTATTTGGTGAAACTTTAATAAATTAAATGATTGAAATAAAGGACTTGAGTGAATAAAAGGCTTAACTCCAGCTATGATACGTATTGCACGTTTTTGGAGAAGTACTAATTTATTGACCCTGGATTTATATGTAGATGCCCAAACTAAATTACAGTATGAGAGATAAGGATATATTAATGAGTAGTACAATTTAACACGGATAGTGGGGGGGAGTATATGGGAAGTTCGACGAAGGATACCAACACTTTTTGCAACCTTGGCAGAGATATATTTAATATGATCATTCCATGTGAGGTGTTGATCTATGTACACACCAAGAAATTTAGTGGAGCTAACCTGCGTTATGGAGGTATCATTGATAGACAGTTGCAATTCATTCTGGGGGCACATCTTTTTATTAGTTCGAAAGAGCATAAAGTTAGTTTTATCAATGTTTAAGGAGAGTCTATTAGCAGAGAACCATTCGGCTATGAAGATAAGTTCATTGTTTACTGTTTGCATTAGACTCTGGTAGGATTTATGAGAGTAGAAGACATTTGTATCATCAGCAAACAAGATGAATGAAAGAGTAGGAGATATATTAGGCAAGTCATTAATGTATAGAAGAAAAAGCAAGGGTCCGAGATTAGAACCTTGGGGCACACCATATCTAACAACTCTAAAGTCTGAGAGAGCTCCATTGCAGGAAACACACTGGAGACGTCTTTCGAGATAACTGGTAAACCAAGCTAATTGGATGCCTCTGATGCCATAATTAGCTAATTTTTTTAATAGGATCTCATGATTCACAGTATCGAAGGCCTTTGCTAAATCGAAGAAGATACCAATAGAATATTCATTGTTTTCAAAGGCCTTAGAAATTTTATCATACATATCAATTAAAGGCATAAAAGTAGATCGACCAGATTGAAAGCCATATTGGTATGGAAAAATAATATGAGATTTTTCTACATATTTATTGAGCCTATCATGCATTATTTTTTCAAAATACTTGGCAAAAAAAGGAAGAATGGATATGGGCCTATAGTTAGAAGGGTTCTCCCTGTCACCCTTTTTAAAAATAGGGACTATTTTTGCAATTTTTATAGCATCAGGTAGGCCTACAACTCCAGTATTGAGGGAGCAATTAATTATTTCAGCTAGTTGGGTTGCGACTTGAGAAATGTAAGAATTAGCAATATGAGGGTCGATATCATCAACGCCACGGCTGTGACTGTCGTGGATCAAGTGGCTCAAATTTTTTATTTCCTCAGGTGAAGTAGGAACCAAGCCAAAAGAATAAGGAAGTGGCGGGTCAAGGTATGTGTTAAAAGGATATTTAGGAGCGGGAATTTGTTTGGCAAGAGTATGAGCGATGTCAGAGAAGAGATTATTAAAAGTATTAGCCATCACTTTAGGGTCATCATTTCTTATTCCATTGATTTTTAGTGCTTCAATTTTAATATGTTGTTCATCCATTTTAATTATACTTCGAATGAGGGTCCAAGTTTTCTTTAAATTATTAACATGCTTGGTAAATTCAACAGCATAGTAATGCTTTTCAGCCTTCATTCTAATTGTTTTAAATTTATTCCTGTATGAAACAAACTTATTTTTATTGGCAAGGGTAGGGACCTTTACATATTTTAAATGAAGTTTAGCTTTTTTCTTACTAGATTTGAGAAGTCCAGGAGTCATCCAGGGTTGTTTAAGCATGGGTTTTCCTTTATTTATATTAGTTTTTATTGGAAACGCCTTATCATAGTTTCTTTTATATTCTTTCATAAACAAGTCATATGCTTTGTTAGCATCTTTCAAGCGACAGGTTTCAAAAATAGGAGTCCAATCTGCTTCAGAAAGATAATTGCTAAAATTAGCCCTTCCTTCTTCGTTAATAATTCGGGATTCCTCAAATGAGGAGTTCCTAGAGCTAGGCATTTCAAAATCAAAGGAGGTTAAGACAGGCAAATGGTCAGAGATATCAGATACAACAATCTTAGATTCAATAATATTAGACCAAGCATTTGTGAAAATGTTGTCAATTAGCGTTGACGAATGAGTGGTAATTCTTGTCAGAGATATCAGATACAACAATCTTAGATTCAATAATATTAGACCAAGCATTTGTGAAAATGTTGTCAATTAGCGTTGACGAATGAGTGGTAATTCTTGTGGGTCTGGTTATGGTCGGGAGAAGATTATAGGAGGACATACTATCGAAAAAGGAACTAGTGCCAAAGTGATCCTCAACTTTAAGCAGGTCAATGTTAAAGTCACCCATAATTATCACGTGTTTCTCCTTATTTGCAATTTTGGACAATAACTGTTCAAGTTCAAGAGTGAACTCTTCCAGACTATTTCCTGGGGGTCTATATATAGTTCCAATTAGACAATTGCCCTTACTCATCCGCACACGAATAAATATTCCCTCAAATGTTTTGGGGGTCATATTAAAAATTGATAGATCAAGCAGCTCGTAAGTAATATCCTCCCTTATGAGAAATCCTACTCCACCTCCTTTTCCTGAAACTCGAGATTTGTGAATAATTTGGTAACCTGCTATATTAATTGTATCAACCGAGTCTGTATCTAGCCATGTTTCTGTTAAAGCCAGAATAGGAACAGGGAGAGTGTTTAATAAATCAGTTATATCCATTATTTTGTACTGCATACTTCGACAATTCAGGTGCATAGTAGTGAACAGGCGAGGAGTATTGAGTAGGGTGGTGAGAGAAGCAGGTGTAGAGTAGTGGCTGTCCCATGACAGATTTGAAAATAGGTTAATATCCGGGTCAATATCATTGTTATTTAAAGGGGAGTGGTTTTCAGGGTCACTAGGAAATATTTCAAGTTTCGGGGCTCTATCAAGTTCGCTAATATCAGTTTGTAGTTTAACTTTGCTATCACATATAGAGCTCATAAAATTTTCATTATTTGCAATCCCATTAAAAGGAAAAATGTTTGTCAAGCATGGAGAGCATATCCAAGATTCCACAGGCACACACGATAAACATGAATCCGCATAACATTCATAATGACACTGACTTCTACATACTACACATGTAACAACCCTAGGCACTGTATCAAAATTAAGTAAACACAAACAGCAAGGACTTAACTTGTCCTTAGACATAAGATAATTAGAGCAGATGGCACAAACAGAAGCATGTACCATTGATAGCAACATTCTATGCATATAACAGTCTTAACTAGGTCGTAACATACAGTGATCAGAAGTAAACATATGTTGGTAAGCGCTACAGCAACAAAACAGTCGAAGATAGTCTCGGAACAAAAATGCATTTAAAAAAAAAATTCAGATTGTAGCAAATATCAATCCACATTTAATTCGTAAAGAGTAAGTTGGATAGTTCAATTAGATGATATAGGAAATAAGCTTATATAATGTTTAGATAGTCTAATCCAACCCAAGGTATATAGAAAAAATGGATCACATAAGTAGGTGAACTAGATACGTCAGATTTGAGAAGACCAACCTAGAGAGATCACGTGCAGGGATGAACAGTTTGAGAATATATATAGTAGTCTACGAGAGAATATATATAGTACGAGATTTAAGGCATTAGTATCAGACAAATGATCTCAGTATATACAGAATGTAGTTAGCAAACAGGTGTCTTATAAAGATAGCCTATTATGAGCAACGTTTTCTCTGATAAACGGTGAGAGCGCAAACATTAAGAGTTAAGCTGAGAGTTAAGAGATTTGCCGCGGATAAAAAAAGATAATAATAATCTTCGTTTATTAACATTCAATCTGACAGACCGCAGAATGATTGCAAATACATTATACCCCCTCAATGTCGATTGTTCTGATTTTATTGAGAATGCCAAAGGCCCCAAATCTCCGGATTTGAATGCGATGGATTGATAATCAATTGCGGAGAGCCGTATACTGGAGAAATGCCACAGTCTGCAGAGCCGTATACTGGAGAAATGCCACAGTCTGCAACCAAAATCAAGAGCGGTACGAGAATTTATTCTTGCATTGGAGTTGATATGGGAAGATTTGGCTTTGGAACGCATCAACAGAGTCATCAAGAACTTTTCAAAGAGACTTATAAGAAGTTTTTGCATTGGTGGTGGACACATTGAACACAAGTTGTGAAGCATTACCAAGTTCATTTGATAACAGTTATTTGAGAGATAACTTAATAATTCTGCTTTTGTTACTTTTTGTTGCGTTAGGATACGTTTTTGAATCGTCAAAAAACAGAGGGTGCATGGCCTCACTAAAGGTGATATAACTTTTGTTCTGATTGAAATATTTTGATGAATCTGGCCATCATGTGTAAGTATGAATTATCTTTAAACCTGTAAAATTTCCTTTCGAAATTCTTACTTTTGGTCACGATATTTGCACAAAAGCGTAGGTTTTTTATGGCCCACCCTGTATATGCAGTGTGTAATTCAATCTCCTCTCCTCTTCGGGAATCAATGTTTCTGTGGATCGAATGAGCGTCTGACGGGCGATCGCCAAGGTGCATAGCGCCGAACAGTGGGAAGGGTAATGCTCCAACGTAACTTTTTTAATTGCACATTTGAGTCGTAGAATGTTTGTCATCTTAAGAAAATTGATGCATTTTTAGGTGCTGATGAAAGTGGTCTAAAATGTCAATGTATGTACTTACATTAATCATTGATTCATTGTAATTGGCCCAATTTCTTTTACAATTTTCACACCGCAATGGTATACATAGCATTCCAACTGCAGACAGGTGTTTAAGTAGATAGTTTGCTGCACTTGAATGATTGAATCAGCTTTTCCTTTTGCTCAAGACCATGCAGAGCTGACCATAGAAATTCCGTGCTTCTATAGGCAGAATACTCACGGACCATTAAACTATTTTAATTATTAATGAGAAAAGATGTAGAAACAAATTGAATTGATAAAAGCGCAGGTAGGCTACGACGTGCAATTTTACAATTATGTATAAAACATGACTGTATTAAGATGTTAACTTGGAATTTAAACTGATTGCAGTCAGGGCTTTTTTAACGTGCAGTTGTACACAAAATGTGCAGTTCTAAATGGATTTGTGCAGTTGTTATAGGCAATTCTATACAGTTAAAACTAGAAAAAGTCATTATCCTCCGATTTGAAGTAATTTACCATGGAGGATGAGAAAGGAAAGAAGGGGTTGTCCAGTTCTAAAAATTCCTTAAAACAGCCCTGACCGTAGCTGCTTTTCTCTGCGGTATACATGCACATTTACAAATGCAAAAAATATAGACTTTCTATTTATAACTACCCAGCACAGGTCCCTAAAAGTCGCTGGACCCATGGGCGTTTGTCCACCCTTGACTCCCGTCGCGGCGCCCCTGGGGCCACATGCACAAGAGGGTAGCCTATGACTCTTACTCCTGGCTTAAATCTGGCATATGCGGGAGTAGTATGTTAATTCCGTATGCACGGGTCGAGATTAGCGAGTTATATGCTAGGTATATTGTTATTCCAGCTATGAACTAGACGGTCCAGAATTGCTGACTATGCAGGATACAATGAGCAGAAAATGGCGCAACTGGTACACATAACACACACATTAAGAAGAACTCAACTATACTGAATTTGGATGCTATTGTAGTAATGATGTTGTTTAACTAACGAACAAATCATCTGAAATTTGATATTTTGAACTTTGAAAGATAACACTAGAGAGAAGCCATTTATTTCGGTTGTACAAAAATAATATTTGTAAAAATATTATATAGCAGTAATTTATATTCATCGTAGGCTAATAATGACAGTAAAATATATTAGGGTCTGTAGACTTTTAGTAATAAATAATAATAATAATAATAATAAAGCTATCATTTATATTATATAATGGTAAATGATATCACGGAATATTATAAAGGTTCAAATAAATAATAACATAAACCGTAGGCTAGGCTAACTCAGAACCATCATTTGTCAAATTTTCTTGGAGAATGTCATTTCCGGGGTAACATCACGGTCATCACCTGCAAAGGTCGAGGTGCCGGTGGTCTATAGATGAAACCCTGCATTGCATGGTGTTCGTGTCTAAGTTGCGTTTCTGTTTTTCAATCGGTGCCTCTGTCTATCTGTGTTTGACTCATTGACTGTGTTTGTCTGTCAGTGTCTGACCCGTTTAATTACTGCTCCTAGGTCTCTCTGTCCTTCTGTTTTGCTGCCTGTTTACGATAATTACGTGACGACGATGACGACAGCGATCAGCAGATGAAGAAAGGTTTTTGTCCAGTGGAGGTGGCGGCGGCGGCGGCGGCGGCGGCGGCGGCGGCGGCGGCGGCGGCGGCGGCGGCGGCGGCGGCGGGAAGGCCCTAGGTGGACGAATCCCCTACACTAGGCCTACCACCCTACCTGCTAAGCTAAGCAGTGGTAGGGTGAGTACTGAGTAGGACGGGGGTGGTGGGGTCGGAGGGAGGGTCAGACACTACGTATTGTGGAGGCGTCATGTGCTCAGATTCCCGTCAACCCCTGCGGCCTTGCGACTCATTACGTCATCTCGAATTCCGACCAAAAGCCTCCGACGTCAATGGAATAGGACTATCAGATCTCTCTTCCTAAAAGCCCTTTTCCATCGTGAGCATCGCTTATTAAAATAACGGAAGAGGATACATCCATCCGTATACGGGGCCTGAGGCCTGGGACGGGGTGGGGGCGTCCTTTGTATGATCATTTTGTCTGATGGTCCTCTACATTAAAAGTGAATTCATCGTATATTATAACATATATATTATAACATATGAATATAATACTTCAGCACAAAAATCTTCGGTGTATATTGTGTAATAATATGATGATTCGAAATGAATGTAATACCTGCCGCAGAAACAATGGCACTTATGCTGACCAGTGCAAGTTCCTATTGGAAAGCACTCACAAGTCGGCTTAACTTACTCGTTAAAATGGCATAAAACAGGTTCCGACTCCCTCTCCATCCCTAACACCTCTTCCTATTCCTCTCCTCTCCCTCCCCAGTCCCTTCCATCCCTGCTTCATTCTCCCCATCCTGCTTTGTCTGCGGCTGACGAAATGCGATGGTAGTATTCGCATCGCAAGACTGAAACTCTTCAGTTTCGCATCGTTGCGCTTCTCCGTCGTATCTTCTTCTTCTTCGGTGCCGTTGTTATGCTTCAGTGCGGACTCGATACGGTCCAGTGTTCCTACGATGACCTCACGAGGCGCACTGAGATCGCAGGTAATTTCGATCTGAACTTTGTTTCGGTTTCATTGTCATTGATTAGAAATTGGATTTGGAATCTCACTCAGAGATTTCATTTCGATGGAGACGTCGTCACGGCGGTGGTTCAAGACCACAATTGAAAGGCAATGACAACTTTATCACGGCGCAATTATACGCATGGGATTCAATAGTACAAGATGAATTTATATGACATAGCTAATATTTTTTGTATTTTGTTTGTTTGCTTGTTTGTATGTATGTGCACTTGTTATAGCGCCCCTTCAAGCTCTCTACTCAGAGGCGCTCCCGACTGCAGAGCGGACACTGCATCGGAGTTTCACGCCGAAGCGCTGAGCAATTGAAGGACTTGCCCAAGGTCCCGACGCGGCGACTTGAGGTGGATTCGAACCTCGAACCTTCCGGCTTCAAGGCGACAACGCCACCACTACGCCACTGCGCCCCACTACACCACCGCGCCCCACAATATATATATATAAACTACATAGTTGTTTATATATATATAAACTACATAGTTGTTTATATATATATAAACTACATAGTTGTTTCAATGCGAAGAACCTCTTCCACTGCATTTCATCTATTCCTGCAGTTAGAATCTTAACGGCCTATATAAGCCTCAAATTATTGGGTCTCATCTGCTCTTCCTTCTTTCTATAGTGCTGTTAGCCCACAGCTTTTCAGCCTTTCTACGTCGCTCGAATCATCATAATACAAAGTTAGTTTGCTAGTTTTTCTTTGCATTTTCTTTTAGTTGTCCTGTCCTCACGTTGTTGATTAGCGTTCTTCTGTAATTGATTAGGGCCTAAGTCTCATTCTAATGTTCAACTAGCCTACGTCATCGTTTAAAATTCACTCCTAAGCTCTGCACACAACACATGTTACACCGTAGGCCTACAGTCTTTTTTTATCGATCTGCTTCTATATCAATATTTAAGCAATGACACTATGAGTGCATCTCTCCGCTGTTGCCACGTCATCAGAACTATTCAGAACCAGGACCGGATTAAGAAATGTGGGGGCTGTTCGGGAAATTATTTGCGGATCTTCGACCGAAAATTCTGATGATCCTTTTGTCGTTTGGTCGAAAATTTCGTAGAATATACAGATTATTTCCCTCACAAAAAGTTGATGACCTTTTTTTAGTCGTTTGGTTGAAATTTGCTAAAAATCTAACAATTTTCGGAATTTTTTCCCCGCATGTGTGGGCCCCCCTTACGACCGAACATGTTGAACATGCCTTAATCCAGCCCTATTCAGAACGCTGACTAATTGAAGATCTGCTCTATTCAAAAGGCTCCCCAGCTCCCGTATAGGCCTATTTCAGGCCGACGCTTAGGATGTAGTTCATCTAGCGGCGGCGCTACCATAGGACGTGGGGCCTATTTTGTGTGTGTGTGTGTGTGTGCGTGTTAACATTTATTTAACGACGCCGTCACAACGACGATGATTGGCGTGGGGTCTATTTTGCTCATGACCTGCCTTATGGCCTGCCCAAAAAATCTTCAGTTTCAAGCCATTTAAGTTCCTTTACCACTTTTGCTTGGTAAATGACATCTGTTGTGACACCCTTACAACCAAGCACTGCATGCCTAAGATTATTTGACTGTACTTGGCCCTTGGACATGTTCCCTAGTCAGTGCTAAAAGTGTGAAAAAATAAGTGCCAGGACGCTCCTTATCTTTTCAAAAGAAGTGCCAGGACGCCCCTTATCTTTCCAGTCATTGCTGGCCAATAAGTGACAGGACGGCGTTCAGATTTCAAAATAAGTGCATGGACGCCGTCCATGACCGTCCTGCCACACTTTAAGCCCTGTCCCTAGTTCGTCCAAAGTAGGCCTACATGTAAATCATCTGGTCACCTGGTGCCGTCAGCTCTTGGAGCTCTGGCGACAGTCGTGATGTATCCTCTCCAGTGTGTTTTACATTTCATGTCAAAACAGTCATGACATGTATCCAAGGACGTCGTCAGCTACGCTCTGCTGATAAGAGAGTCCTCTTAGTTCCTTTTGCTCGTACTACTGCCATGAAGAATCGAGCCTTTTCTGTGGTTGGACCAGTGGTCTGGAATGGCCTTCCTTTTGAGCTACGCCTACACCCTGGGACTCTACCAGGATCCTTCCTTACTAAACTTAAAACTGTTCTTTTTGGGCGCGCTGGAGTCGGGAGCGCCTCTGAGTAGTTTTTTCTTGAAGGAGCGCTATATAAATGTCCGAATGAATGAATGAATGTAAAAACTGAGCTGATATATTTGTTGCTGCTCAAATTGCTTAAATTCTCATTGTCTACATTCCTATTGTCTGCAAGGTCACTCCAGATATTCCGTTTTCGCATCATCCACATCGACATCCGCATCAGCATCCGTCCCCATCACCGCCAGCAGCAGCAGCAGCAGCCGCTGTGGTTCGACGAAGCAGCGTCTACGGCCGTGGCTGGAGAGGATGATAGACGGAGGAAGGATTCCAGGTCTGTACTGGATCAACATGGGAAAGACAAAGTTCCGGATTCCGTGGAAGCATGGAGGAAAGCGCGACTGGACTCCGGATAACAGCCGCATATTTATGGTACGGATGCAAATGGGATCATTGACCATAATAATAATATGTATATAGATACCAATCAGAGGCGTAGCGACCGCCCTTCGTACCCTCCGACCGGAGGGGCCCCCACAGGAAAGGGCCCCCTGAAAGTGCCAACAATGTAAGGTTGTAGCTAGAGGTTAAGTGACATTATTTTATTGACGCTGTTGTTGCACAATCCATGTTGGAATGCAGTCAGAAAGACTTCAGCAGCAGTAAGTAGGGAATACATGTACGCTGTAGGCCTATGTAGGCTATGCATAATATGAACTCCATTATATAATTTTATTGCATAAACATAAATACCGGTATACCGCATTCCAATTTCTGCATTGTAAGGACCTTAAGAGCCAAATTTTGAGCGCTGAAAATGCAACGGATTTCAGATATGCATTAGGCCTACTGGATCAAGGCACTTTGATGACAATTCCAGAAAAGTTCATAGAGTATCGTAATATCAAATTTAGAGCTTTCGAATACCGTAATTATGAAACGAAATTACGTAGAATAAGCACGTTACAGAATTACGTATACCAGTTTCTGCATTGCAAAGGGCCCCGACATTATGTTCGTAGGGGCCACGTTCATTGTCGCTACGGCCCTGTTAACAATGTTGTACACTGCCACAAACCCGCGTACCATGCCTAGAGGGCAACTAGTAGTGATAAACAGTTTTTCTTCCAATCGCTTTAGCGGTGGGTCGCTATTACCTAAAAACTGATACCTATAGATGTAGTATCAGACTATCAGCCCGAGTTGATTCGCAAACAACATACAATAATGATGTAAATTATAGTCTGCTGAAGTTGTTTTCGGTCAAAAATAGTAATCAGTAAACTGACCACCGAACTCTGTAGCAAGCGGTTAGGATAATCCGTGGTTTAAACTGTGCCTTATCGGTGCAGTTTAATGACCCACGATCAAGTCTGTGGGTTCACGGGGGAGGGTATACCCCCTGATAAACTTCGCCCATGCATCCACAAGTCTTACGATTAGAATGTGTTTATTATTGGATTATTAAATTTTTATGTGACAACGATAATTTTAGGCAGCGCACAATCTGTGACGCGGTTCACGAAGACTGATTAGCCTGCAGGCCCTACACTCTACTCTATAGCGCTAACCACACGCACTCCTCCGGGGGAGTCGTCCCATAAGTCGTCCATAAAGTTTCTTGGTTTCTTTGATACTTCAAGGAGTGGGCGAGACACACCGGAAGATACCGGGAGGACAGAGACGAACCAGACTACGCCGTGTGGAAGACAAGACTAAGATGCGCCCTCAACAAAGCCAACGACATCGAAGAGGTGAAGGCCGAAAGCTGTCTTGACTGCTCCGAACCTTATCGCGTTTACCTCCTCAAGCCGAAAAGAGGTCAGGACTATTGGTGCTCAACATATGTTTGTCACTATTTTTTACAGTAACTGCATGGACTATAGTATTTTATTTATTTATCCATTTCTATAGCGCCCGTTCAAGCTTTCTACTCAGAGGCGCTCCAGACTACAGCGTGAAAACTGCATCGGAGTTTAACGCCGAAGCGCACGAGCAATTGCGAGTGAAGGACTTGCTTAAACCTGGAACCCTCCGGCGCTAAGACACCGAACACCATCACTAAACCACCACGCCCCACTAAAGTAATAGTAGCATATATAGTAGGCGACTATACTCCCCTTGGAAGTCGTATATAATTAGACGTTCAAAAACAGGCTTTAAGCATATAAATTCCTAGAGGAAGAGGTCCACACCACATAACAAGAGTGTACTAAAACTTGCTGTTAGGCTAAGTCAATAAACAGCTGATTGTGCAAAAGGATAAGTTTAAAAGTAAGTAATGTAAAAAATAAGTGTAAAAGTATTAATGTAAAGAATAAATGTGATAGAGTAAATGTAAAAAATAAGTGTAAAAGTATTTATGTAAAAAAATGAGTGTAAGAGTATTAATGTAAAAAACAAATGTAAATGAATAAATATAAAAACTATGTGTAAAAACATTAATGTAAAGAATAAGTGTAAAGAGAATAAATGTAAAAGAATAAGTGTAAAAGAATAAGTGTAAAAGTATTAATGTAAAAAAACATGTGTAAATGAATAAATATAAAAAATAAGTGTAAAAACATTAATGCAAAGAATAAATGTAAAAGAATAAATGTAAAAGAAAAAGTGTAAAGGAATAAGTGTAAAAGTATTAAGGTAAAAAACAAGTGTAAATGAATAAATATAAAAATAAGTGTAAAAACATCAATGCAAAGAATAAGTGTAAAAGAATAAATGTAAAAGAATGAGTGTAAAAGTATTAATGTAAAAAACAAGTGTAAATGAATAAATATAAAAATAAGTGTAAGAGCATCAATATAAAAAATAAAGTGTAAAAGGATTAATAAAAAATGTAAAAGTATCAATGTAAAAGAATAAGTGTAAAAGTATTAATGTAAAAAATTAGTGTAAAAGTAAAAATGTAAAAATAAGTGTAAAAGTATCATTGTAAAAGAATAAGTGTAAAAATATTAATGTAAAAAATAAGTGTAAAAGGATTAATAAAAAAGTAAAAGTGTAAATGTAACAGAGTAAGTGTAAAAGAATTCATGTAAAAGAATAAGTGTAAAAGTATTAATATAAAACATGTAAAACTATTAATGTAAAAATTGTAAAAATCAATGTAAAAAAGTGAAAAAGAATAAATGTAAAAATAAGTGTAAAAGTATTAATGTAAGAGAATATTAAGTGTAAAAGAAGAAGTGCAAAAGAATAAATGTAAGAGAATCAATATAAATGAATAAATGCACTAGTCGGCAGTCCTTTGAGTAGCAACCGAGGGTAATAGCCTATTTAGTCTTTTTAAAATCAGATAGAAGAGCTTTTTGCGCTGTCAATTGTTCCTTTTTAGCAGTGTGCAGGTTTTCTGTGTTTCGTTCTTTTTCTAGCAGGTTCTTTGCATTCTCGATTGTTCTTTTTCACAGACACCAGGTTCTTTGTGCTGTCATTCGTTCATCTTTTCTCGAATGGATGCATTTTCTTTTGCGCTGACGATCGTTCGTTTTGACAAACGCAAATCGCGCTGTGGTCTGCAACAAAATAATTCGAACAGACTGAATTTCTCTCGCGCGTTGCTGACAAAAACTGAAGTTGAGTGTAACTGATATAGGCCTATAGGCCCTATAGCCTACCCTATTTTGATAGCCTATATCATATTAAAGGCTATCAAAATAGGGTATGACAAATATTGTTATCCAGGCTCAAGTAATAGATTAGAAGCAGGTTAAGCTGAGGCTATTAAGAGCTTAGTAACAGCGGCAGCTAGCGTAGGCAAGGGCGGATACAGAAAGTTGGGGGGCCCAAAATTTTCGGTCTTGTTGGTGGAACAGGGGAAAAATTTGGTGTGATTTTCGTCGCCGAGAAAACCGATGACCTTTTTTTTAGTCATTCGTCAAAATTTTCCGGAAAAAGATACCAATTCATCCGCCAAAAAAGTTGATGACCTTTTTTTAGTCGTCGGTCATCATAGTCGGGAGTATACTAAATCAAATGGGGGGTCACGTCCCGTGCGATTTCTTTAGTGGGGGGGCTGGTATCCTGTTTTCTTTCCCGCTGCATTATATTAATGGCTTCTTGAAACCAAATGAGGGCCACGTCCCATGCAATTCTTTATGGGGGGGCATGGCCATTTTGGCCCCCCTCGTGAATCCGCCCCTGAGCGTAGGCTACTTTCAAAACTTGAACGATTTCATTGTACGATGCAACGGTTGGGCTTTCTGCTGCCAGACAATAATTATTGGTGAGCGTTGTGGCGCTTATAGGTGACACTAATGCAGGCTGTTGCGAGCTGTGATTTGTTACCTTATTATTTTAGACTGTTTCGCGACCAATAAGGTCCACAGGGCACACAGTCTGCGTCCTCAACCTCATATATATATATATATATATATATATATTAGGGTGTCCCAAAAAACACTTTTTCTTGAAATTCTTAGGTCTCACCAGTCAAAAAGTTTCCTATGGAGATGATAATATTTGTGTAATTTTTTCGAATTTTTACAATAATTTTTAGAGCGCCCCCCAGGAGCTCCAAATTTTATATATAGCGTACAATGATATTCGTGTGCAAATATTTCAATATATCCTCATATATCATATATCGTCATTCACACCACATATATTTTAAATGCTTTTGCACAAAATATGATATGTCATACTATGTAATTGCTCAAAAAATGTTATGCTGTAGTTTTCTCAGACTGGTTTTGCAGTTAATTGACTGAAATTTGACAAAATTGATATATGCACAGACTTTCATATATTATTAGAATTCGGAATATTATTTAACCATTATTGACTACTATAATAATTCGAGCAGTTATTCAAAAAAGTTTACTTTGAGATGGTACATTGGTACACAGTACCAAATGTGAGATAGTCACATGTTTGATCCAATCAGTAGTTCACTGCATCGGAAGAAGTGACTCAAGTGAGTCATGGTCGCAATTTGGGAAGTACTTTCGATGTTTTTCAACAGCTTGCAATTAGAACTGTCTATGACTTTCATTTGTTATGGCATTAAATGTCTGTATCAGGCACAGCCATTGACACATGCCAAGTTGTTCACGATTACAATGGCTTAATTGAACGATTTTCCAGATGGTCAAACAGCAGGACTCTCTAGAAAGCTGTCGTCAATGCCGGTAGTCTGGAAAAAGCTTTGAGAGATATATACTATATAGCTCTTGTAAAGTTGTGGAAGAAACTTGGCCAAGTGAGATCCAATTTCGGGGTCATGTGTAGTACGAGAGTTGCTTCCTTGTGTGGTGTTAAGAGATCAGAAAACAATTCAAGAGTTGCGTGCTCTGGACTGAAGTATCAAGAATGGCATTGCATTACTTTAAGTGCAGTAATACTGAGACCACGCAGGATAATCACATGCTTGTAATCGTCTAACTAACATGATGAAATTAAATGGAGCATCAGCTGAGGTCGAACAGTGCTCCAGGATAATATGTATAGTGTACATCCTATCCTGGACAGTGCGCCAGGATAGGATGTATGGTATATATCTCATACTACACATGACCACGAAATTGGATCTCACTTGGCCAAGTTTCTTCCACAACTTTACAAGAGCTATATATCTCTCAAAGCTTTTTCCAGACTACCGGCATTGACGACAGCTTTCTAGAGAGTCCTGCTGTTTGACCATCTGGAAAATCGTTCAATTAAGCCATTGTAATCGTGAACAACTTGGCATGTGTCAATGGCTGTGCCTGATACAGACATTTAATGCCATAACAAATGAAAGTCATAGACAGTTCTAATTGCAAGCTGTTGAAAAACATCGAAAGTACTTCCCAAATTGCGACCATGACTCACTTGAGTCACTTCTTCCGATGCAGTGAACTACTGATTGGATCAAACATGTGACTATCTCACATTTGGTACTGTGTACCAATATACCATCTCAAAGTAAACTTTTTTTGAATAACTGCTCGAATTATTATAGTAGTCAATAATGGTTAAATAATATTCCGAATTCTAATAATATATGAAAGTCTGTGCATATATCAATTTTGTCAAATTTCAGTCAATTAACTGCAAAACCAGTCTGAGAAAACTACAGCATAACATTTTTTGAGCAATTACATAGTATGACATATCATATTTTGTGCAAAAGCATTTAAAATATATGTGGTGTGAATGACGATATATGATATATGAGGATATATATATTGAAATATTTGCACACGAATATCATTGTACGCTATATATAAAATTTGGAGCTCCTGGGGGGCGCTCTAAAAATTATTGTAAAAATTCGAAAAAATTACACAAATATTATCATCCCCATAGGAAACTTTTTGACTGGTGAGACCTAAGAATTTCAAGAAAAAGTGTTTTTTGGGACACCCTAATATATATATATATATATATATATATATATATATATATATATATATATATATATATATGGGTATATTTCACAACCGGAGTCAACTTGCAGAAATAGAATTTCAGAAAATAAAAGGTATAAAAAATTGGAAAAAATTGGAAAAAATACTTTTTTGTGAAAAGGATGAAGCAGACTTGATAATGAGCAGAGCTTAATTTCGACACATTTGGCTTAACTTTTCATGTTTCATTTTTGATTAATTTAAAAAATATACAACACCGTTACTTTATTTACAACTCCGTTATCCCATTTATTTACCTTTACTGCTTATATAATTAGTGCTAAGTAAACATTAAAATATTATACTCTGTAGGGCAAATTATTCTGATGATGAATTATTTATTTGTACCATTAAATAAATTCATTTTAATAAGAAGGTATGGCATTGTAAATCGGTCACGGAGTTGTAAATCGGTAACGGAGTTGTAAATCGGTAACGGAGTTGTTAAAATATACAACACCGTTACTATACCTTCAAAAAGTATCGGAGTTGTAGTAACGGAGTCGTAGAAAGTTCATAATAATAATTCCACGCTGCTCGAATAAATTAATTTGAAGATAATAGTTAGTTTATTGTGGTTAGACTCTCATTTCCAATGTCAGTTTCAGATAAGAAATTTTTTGTATGTACACAAAATGTTGTAATTGCGGTATCGGAGTTGTAACTATTTGATATACTATTGCGCTGTCTGATAAATTTTCGTAAATTGCCAGCAGAAACAAGCGGCCATCTTAATTTCAAGGTGGTGAAATCAATGCAGGCTGGTTCCCTGGTATCGAAGATGTCAATTCCAAAATCGAGAGCTTTCAAATTATTCCACAGATGGCGCAAACCTATTGGTAACGGTGTTGTAGGACATTTTTGGGGACAACGATTTAATTTATTTTTTGTTTAATAATTTAATTAATAAAATTAGCGAAACCTTGTAAAACTATAATCACATCTTAGTTTAATGATTTAAAATGATTAAACATCAATAAAACGCTTCAACTGTCATTGAATCATAACGTCTAAGTGACTCACCATGCAGTGTTTAATCTAGACGTCTCTGGGGGGGGAAAGTTCCCCCCCCAGGATTGACATTTCCCCCCCCAGAAAAATTTGACGAAATGATATTGTTTTTAGTTACTGTTTTTATCATTGTTTTACATGAAGTGTTATAATATACCGTGATATTATTTATTATTATATGATTATAATGACATTATTTGCTACTATAATATATGATGCTATCATGTTAAAATGACACCTTAAAATGCAACCACTGCAATGTGGAAATTCAAAAAGTTTCTAATGGGTCACTCAAAAAGTAGATCTACAGCTAATTTGTTAAGATGACACCTTAAAATGCTGCTATTGCAATGTGGAAATTCAAAAAGTTTCTGATGGGTCGCTGAAAAAGTACAGCTATTTTGTTAAGACGACACCTTAAAATGCTTCCATTACAATGTGGAAATACAAGAAGTTTCTGATGGGGTACTGAAAAAAGTACAGGTATTTTGTTAAGATGACACCTTAAAATGCTGCCATTGCAATGTGGAAATTCAAAAATTTTCTGATGGGTCGCTGAAAAAGTACAGCTATTTTGTTAAGACGACACCTTAAAATGCTTCCATTACAATGTGGAAATACAAGAAGTTTCTGATGGGGTACTGAAAAAAGTACAGGTATTTTGTGAAGATGACACCTTAAAATGGTGCCATTACAATGTGAAAATTCAAAAAGTTTCTGATGGGTCGCTGAAAAAGTACAGCTATTTTGTTAAGACGACACATTAAAATGCTTCCATTACAATGTGGAAATTCAAGAAGTTTCTGATGGGGTACTGAAAAAAGTACAGGTATTTTGTTAAGATGACACCTTAAAATGCTGCCATTGCAATGTGGAAATTCAAAAATTTTCTGATGGGTCGCTGAAAAAGTACAGCTATTTTGTTAAGACGACACCTTAAAATGCTTCCATTACAATGTGGAAATACAAGAAGTTTCTGATGGGGTACTGAAAAAAGTACAGGTATTTTGTTAAGATGACACCTTAAAATGCTGCCATTGCAATGTGGAAATTCAAAAATTTTCTGATGGGTCGCTGAAAAAGTACAGCTATTTTGTTAAGACGACACCTTAAAATGCTTCCATTACAATGTGGAAATACAAGAAGTTTCTGATGGGGTACTGAAAAAAGTACAGGTATTTTGTGAAGATGACACCTTAAAATGGTGCCATTACAATGTGGAAATTCAAAAAGTTTCTGATGGGTCGCTGAAAAAGTACAGCTATTTTGTTAAGACGACACATTAAAATGCTTCCATTACAATGTGGAAATTCAAGAAGTTTCTGATGGGGTACTGAAAAAAGTACAGGTATTTTGTTAAGATGACACCTTAAAATGCTGCCATTGCAATGTGGAAATTCAAAAATTTTCTGATGGGTCGCTGAAAAAGTACAGCTATTTTGTTAAGACGACACCTTAAAATGCTTCCATTACAATGTGGAAATACAAGAAGTTTCTGATGGGGTACTGAAAAAAGTACAGGTATTTTGTGAAGATGACACCTTAAAATGGTGCCATTACAATGTGGAAATTCAAAAAGTTTCTGATGGGGAGGGGCACATCCCCCTCCCCATACCCCTCCCCTTCCAGTCTCGGCGCTACGCGCCTCACGAGCGTCCTTCGGACGCTCAATTGTCTCCCCCCCAGAAACCTGAATTCCCCCCCCAGAGGAGGGGGACTAGATTAAACACTGCTCACCATGGGAAAGGACAACGAGATTTTGGCCAAAAATTGGACTTTGGAATTTTTTTTCTTATGCTAATCATTTAAATATTATGATCAAAATTACTTTTTTCAATTAACTTATGCCCAACAACGAATTAAAAAATTTAAAACCATTATTCTACTCTTTGTGAGATTTATCCAAAGGCAAGGACCGAAATTTCTGCAATTTGACTCCGGTTGGGAAATATACCCATATAGCTTCGAACACGCGTATGAAGCTGCAAAATTGCAAAATTACAGTTACAAGATTGAGATAATAAGCTTAGGTCTGTTGATTTAGTTGGAAGGGCTACAAAAGCAAAGAAGAGGTGCTGCAGCTGGTGCAAGAAGAAAGATCGCTGATTGGTACAATACGGAAGAGGCAGCTAGATGAACTGGCTGGGGCACATCTTGAGAGAGACTCGCTCTTGAGGACGGTACTCGAGGGAAGAATGGAGGGAAAGAGAGCACCAGGAAGATCAAGAAAGATGATGATGGACTGGTTGATGGACAGAGAAAATGGACGAGGATATAAAGATATCAAAGAAAAAAGCACAGAATAGACAAGAATGGTGTCGTTGGAACCTTGGACCTGCATGTCTAATGGTATAGAACACTAATAAAGAAGAAGGTCTGTTACAAAACCTCGAATTTCACAAAGACTGATCCTTAAGTGAAAGAAACTCAAGGAATGGCTAATATGAAATGTTTTCTTACCAATCGTCTGTGTTGACCCATGCCAGTCTGTTGTCACGGGTGACATTAATAGGCCTATATGTGTTCAGTTCAGAGGGCGACTCTTTTCCGATCCTTTGAGCGATTCTTGTCTCATCTCCAGCAGGGATTACACATTATTCCGAAGGAGAGTCAACTTCACGAAGTCAGTTAATTACTGCAGCGTTCAGTTCAATTTCGATGTGTCGCAGATCCTCGAAGCTCTTAAAGCGGGTCAATTTCAGTGTCTCTTAATTCGGATCAACCATCGAGCAGCAGCTCTTTCTCGGCGCTTCCGATTCCCTCTGCAGACGACACTCTCACTTGACGGACTCTTCATGCAGGAATCTCGCTGCTGGCTACGAAGGAGGGAGAGGAGGCCACGGACCTTCTCCTGAATTAGCCAACTGAAACCGCCTCCTCGTGACCATCCGAGTCATCGTAGTCGTTCACCGTCAGGAAATCTCAATGAATCGGATGAAGGGATGCCGAAAGCGTATGTCGACATAACCTCGTCATCGTTATCGTCATCGTCGTCTGCCCCTCCCCTCCCCAGGGTCACATTCACAGCACGTCGCGGGAGGAATTGGGAGGCTGAGGCGGGAATGACCTTGGTGAAGAAGGCGTCGTCGACGTCGTCGTTGACAAGGATCATCTCCGACTGTCGCTCACCCTCCTCCTCGTTATTTCCGGTGTCCACCACCGGCAACTCGGTTCCTCCAACATCTACCACGACGGCTGCAGATTCAGCTCCTGCAGCAGATCACTCGGTGACGAAGGTCTCGCGGTCCTTGCCAGCTGCTTCTCTGGACGTCTCTGCCAGACTTATTCCTTTCCATCCGTACGCTCCAGGGTCGACCCGGTCTTCCTCTGCTTGACGTAACAGCGTAAGCAAGACAAAAACGATGACGTCACTCGCGAAAGAGAAATATTTATTGGATTATGACGCTGCCGTGTTAATTTATTCATTCATTCTCGGAATTTATATAGCGCCCCTTTAAGAAATTTACTCAGAGGCGCTCCCAGCCCAGCCACGGCGAAAGAAAAAGACTTGAGACTTGAGAGATTTAAGAGACGAAAAGTTTTACTGGTAGGATTAATAAGTGCAGATTTGAAGGGAGGTCATTTCAGATGGACGACCCCAGGAGCGGCGCTAGGGGAGCTAAGCCCCCCCCCTAAAAAAGGCCATCCATTTTTCCCCATGTAGAAAACGATTAACCCCTTTAGCCCCCCCAAAATAACCATAAAGGCACGCACGAGGTTTGGCGGTCACGGAAAAGGACCAGTTTTCCAAGATTTAGACCAAATGACTAAAAAAATTACAGAATTAAAAATCATCAGAAATTTTGACGGGCGAAATGGAAAAAAGGTCATCAGAAATTTTGGCGACTGAAAACGGAAAATTTTCGCCGCAAATTCAGCCCCACCAAAACTGAAATCCTGGAGCTGCCACTGGACGGCCCTACAACTGCTCGGGCGCTTCGGTGTGAAACTCCGATTCAGTGTCTGCGCTGTAGTCGGGAGTGCCTCTGAGTAGAAATCTCGAGCTTGAGGGGCAGTGGCGTAGCCAGTTATTTTTTCATGGGGGGGGCAGTGGGGTGGCAGCTTAAAATGATGGGGTGGCTACCGTCGGCAATTAAAGCGTGCATCGGCATCGGTATATTGCCATAGACTATGTATTTTTAGATTTTGGATGTATTACAGTATTGGACATACAGTGTAATACGCATGCAAGCCTCACTATAGCCTGTCTGTCCCACAGTGCACTATAGTGGCCTGTCCCACTTTCCCATCACCCACCCTATAAGAAGTTGTACAGGAAGTTGTATAAAAAATAAAATAAGTAAGAAATTATATAACATTCTTTAATTCTTTATCACCCGTAAAAGTAAAAAGCAAAACAAACGCAGGGATTGGGGGGGCAGCTGGGGGGCAGCCCTTTCATTTGGGGGGGCGGCTGCCCCCCTTGCCCCCCCGTAGTTACGCCACTGTTGAGGGGCGCTGTAGAAATAAAAAATAAGTTCGAAAAGAGCGGGAAGATAACAACGGCATAAGGGATTAACGTGTGCCTGGAGCCCTGAACGGTCATGAACGGCGTCCAGGCACTTATCAAATCAAATCTGAACTCCGACCTGCCACTTACTTCGCCAGCACACACACTGGAAAGCCAAGGAGCGTCCAGGCACTTCTTTTGTTGCACTTTAAGCGCTGTATAGTACACTACGTCAAATAATGGCGCGCAATCTAAGTCTTAAAAGGTCGAATCTTTCTGCATATTACACGGCTCCGTTTAATCAGTCACTCTATCTCTGTAGTTTAGAAACAGACCGAGCGACCAGACACAATTATTACATAGGCCTATATATATGCTCTATAGAAATAGGCTAGAGGAAAAGGAAAGACTACTAGAGAGACTTGTAAAAGACCGTCTTATACAGAGGCATAGAGTTATATTTAGAAGAACAGTCTTTCGTCGAGGAAGACAGACAGTGCACGGAAAGGCAGAAAAGAGTGATCGACCGAATTAATGACCGACTGACTTAATGACCGACTGAATTAATGACCGACTGAATTAATGACCGACAGAATTAATGACCGACTGAATTAATGACGGACTGAATTAATGACCGACTGAATTAATGACGGACTGAATTAATGACCGACTGAATTAATGACGGACTGAATTAATGGCCGACTGAATTAATGACCGACTGAATTAATGACGAACTGAATTAATGACGGACTGAATTAATGACCGACTGAATTAATGACCGACTGAATTAATGACGGACTGCATCACTGACCGACTGAATTAATGACGGACTGAATTAATGACCGACTGAATTAATGACCGACTGAATTAATGACCGGCTGAATTAATGACCGACTGAATTAATGACCGACTGAATTAATGACGGACTGAATTAATGACCGACTGAATTAATGACCGACTGAATTAATGATTGAACGACTAACAAGATAGCAGCCGCTGTCGTTGTCATTATCATCGTCGTCACCATCATTGTCGTTGTTTTTTTCATTGTCATCATCGTCGTCGTTGTCGTCATCATCACATTCATTTGACATTTCTTGGCACGCGCAGGAGCCAGTTCGACAAAGGATGCCTCAGTTGCTACAGCTGATACAGCTTCTGTGGAGACATCTTTCGAAGCCGTTCATCCGCATCAGTTCAATTTCACGCCATGGAATCCTACTCAGGTAAGAGAAGATTATGTATATATATATATATATTTATATATTATATAGGCATATATTGAATTTATATTCTTCTTCTTCTGGTTCTCTGCCACTAGACAGGTTCGGCTGTCCAATGTCGCCACTCTTTCCTCCGCTGGGCCTTCTCTTTTAGTCTTTGGTATCCAATCCTCGTCATCATCGTGTCCAAACATCATCTGTCGTGGTCTTCCTTTTGTTCTTTTCCCCTCCATTTATATTTATATATAATATATATATATATACACCCATATATATATACAGCATATTCACTATAATTATGTGTTCATGTGTATATGTATATTGTACGTGTACGGACGGCAGAAGATCGTTCGACTGACAATGATCCCATGCATGGCGAGCGGGTCATGGCCCTATGTGAGAGGCGACCGTGGGGGTTGACACCTTTGCGCCATCTTTATGTCCAGAGCGCACGGGGGGGCATGAGCATCGACAGCGAGCACAGAATCCTGGATCACCACAGAGTTTAACATTGTCAGTTTAACATTGTCATATACAACGCTCTTTAGCTCGCTTTTTCTCTTGCCTCTAACCTTGGAGACTTTAGCACCAATCAACATCACAACCCAGCCATGGGCGGAGATCTGGGCGGAGACTTGGTGGGGGACGGAAAGACGCGAGATTTTTTGACGGACGAACGGCTCTGAGTGTCGCCGAAAATTTTCCATATTTTACCGGCCAAAATTTCTGACGACCTTCCTTTTTTCTTTTAGTCGTCGGGCGAAATCTCGACGAAAATTTTCTATTTTCGCCCTCCAAAATTTTGATGACTTTTTTAGTCGTGATGCTCAACGATTGGGGAGGGGCAAATGCATGGGCTGGGCCTGTTCCCCTCCAACACCTCCATTGGGACGACCGTGCCCTGTCCCCCCTAGGTCTCCGCCCATGAGCCCAACGCTGTTCACGGAAGCAACAGAGCTACATGTATGCCTATACCTGCATGGTTTTGTATTATAAATCGTCATCTCCAAACGTCTAAAGAGCCACTCGAAAACCAAGTCCTTATAGATCTACATACATACACACACACATAGGCTATATATAATTATTGTATCCGGGGGAAAACAGCAGCAATAATCATAATGGTATCTATTATTATCATCATCGTCATCGTCAGCATTATTTACCCGATGTAGACTTGCACATGATCCATCAGTAGATGCCTATGAAATTATGGGATCTTTTTTCACGCATGACTATAGCCTTCGCTGCAGGGTACAACATTATCAGTTTGTTGATAACTCTTGCAGTTCTAAGAAAGATTTAAATGAGTCCATGCAGAGGGTGAAGAACCCAATGCCAGAAAAGTTGTTGCATTATAATATGCAGTCTATATAGGCCGATTCTTCGGCACACGCACACCTGGGTTGTTAATTCATGTTGCTCAAATAATGATCCGTTTTATTTGCTAGAATCACCAACCGCCTTCCGATCCTATTCTGTATCCGATCAACTTTCCTCTGACTCCTCCGGATTACTGCAAAGGTAATTGTTCAGCCTCTCAGTCAATGAAAAGTGATATGCTGCATTAATTCGTGTTTTCATTCGTTCATTCACACATAGCTGATCGAAAAGAAACAGTACGGCGGGTATTCCTCATATTTAAGCTGATATAGCCTATGCAACACAAATGAATTAGGCTACTCACGAATATCAAGTACGGTTGCCTTAAAAACTGTTATGGTAAAACGGCGATTATAAATCTAGAATAGGACTATTAATAGTATAGCCTACTGTAGATTATGCATAAAAAGATGGATAACTAAAACGGAACTTGTTCATTATATCGGTGGTTAGTTTTCGAAAGCAGTAGGTTGTCTCAAACGCACTATGCGGCGTCATATGCGAGAATATTAAAGTCATGCATATCACTAATGTGGCGAAAATTGAACATGTATGGGGCAAATGTTTGTTTAAAGGGCATCACAAGAGACATCGTTAATTGATCCTAGCTGTAGGCCTGGGCCTAGGTAAAATTTTATCCTGCTATCTCAAGTAGGTCTGCTGTTTGTAATTTAACTGTTTACTAATTAAATACACGTAACATATTGGCCCTAATGAATGAATGAATGAATGAATGAATGAATGAATGAATGAATGAATGAATGAATGAATGAATGAATGAATGAATGAATGACTGTATGTTCATCGTCTTAAGTAAACGCCACGCCACCAACCAATCGAGTTGCGATTCAAAATGAGATTGATCGACGCTAAAATTAAATTTGTCAACTAGTGGATTTGCTATGGGCGTACATGTACTTCGTAGCCTACTTCGCGTACTTCGCGGGTGTATACCCCCGAAATAGAATTTTAGAATTTTTGAAATTGATTCTGTGTATTTTGCATTGTTGGAACCCCGAGATATAAAATTCCCAGAAATTTTGCCCTGGCAGTAGCCTACGCTCCCGAGATCCGACCTGGAAGTCTAACTGTTGAAAACAGCAGCTAATAATTAAGCCTAATTAGCCTATAGGTGACGAGCATTCGATCGAACATTGATGTTGACATATTTCAATACCAATCAAATTTGAACTCACTTATTTGGTTTAACTGTTGTAATAAATTAGGCTAAGCATTTCGTATGGAAAGAAAAGTTGTTCAATTTCACTTCAATTTCAGTTTATTTATTGTGCCCAACGACGTGAGAGAAAATTACATAATTATAATCTATAGAAATGATGATCTATAATTAATCTATGAGAGTAGCCTACTGTTGCATAGCACGGCTTATTCATTCATGCATTCATCAATTCATTCCGCAAATTTATACAGCGCCTCTTCCTTATGTCGTATACAGACAACAGAGCGACACCTGGCGTCTGCGAGACTGCAATCGATGAGTACGCCTACGACACAGAATCATTCTGCAGCGGCGATCACTACTGCAACGTGCAGTGGGTCCCAGCAGCCACAGTAGACAACAACAGCTGGACAACAGACAACAGGCAATGGTCATCGACAACACTTGACAACAACCATTGGACAACAGCTGCTGCGTTGAACAACAGCAAATGGACAACAGCGGATAGCAAAGAGTGGATAACGGTTCCGTTCGACAACCACGATTGGACAACCGTTGCACCGGACAACAAACAGTGGACGGTTGTTGCAGTCGGTGACAACACTGCAGCGGACAGTAAGCAGTTGTCTGCTTCAGCGCTGGACCTGAAGCACTGGCCGACGGTGGTTGCGTCTGATGGGAAGCAATGGACAACGAAAGAAGTGGATACAAAGGAGTGGGCCACTGACCAGTACTTTACAAGAGGTGAGGCATGAGTATGGAATTTTTGTAGAAAAAAACTCGGGATCACACGTTGATTTATGCGGACTTGGGATTGCAATGAGGACTTTATACTATACGAGGTCATAAGAAGGACTAGGGGGTTGAACCCCCACAACCCTTCGGCAATTCTCATCCTGAGGTCAATAGCAACTGTAGGTATACATGTATCTCTGCTACAGTCAGTGTAGGCAAATGGTAATTCATGAGTCCAACAGACGTAGACCTAAATATATCCTCAGTCGAAGCAGGGTTCATCGGTTTAAATCAATACAATTTACCTGTCAATAGAATGTTTGATCTTATTTATGGACGTCAAAATAAAATAATTGGCAACAGAAAATAATTATGTATTCTATCCTGTCCAATTATCATTTTTCATATATTTTTTAAAAATTCTTTGAGAGATGAGGGCCATTTTCTCAGGCCTGGCGGGCCACTTTTGGCCCGCGGGCCACGGGTCGGGACCCGCTGGCCTATCATCGCCGCCTATGACTATGTGTTCAGTATATGATGTTAATAATAATAGACTTCTATTACGCGTGTCTTGTTTGTGGCGATCTTTAGCCGACGAGGTGGGATTCAAGGACCCAACTGCAGCCAGTTTTACCGATGGATTCGATCCGGTTCTGGAATACAGCGAAACCCGAGAAGATGACGGAGCGGATGGAACAGTGACCTGCAGAAGATCCGGGATTAAGGACATCAATACGATCTTACGGTTCGAAGACTTCACAAGATCGTTTGCGATGATAGGGCAGACCATTGTTACAGAGGAGGGCAATGGAGGTGGAGGAGGAAGAGGAGGAGGAGGAGGAGGAAGAGGAGGAGGAGGAGGAGGAGGAAGAGGAGGAGGAGGAGGAGAGGCGGACGGACGTGCTGCCAAGGTTGGATATGACCATCAGATGGTATTACCAGTTCAGAATTACTGCCAAGAAATACAATAGTCGAAGATAGCAATGGAGCACGTAATGTAACAGTAGGCTATATGAGGCGCGTATGCATGTTTGCATGTGTAGTCTAAACTTACTCTTCTGGGCAGCCCTTCTGACTAGACAAAGCGCTCGTGAGTAAGCTGGTGCCCTGCGTTTGGCTTTTAAGTGGCGCTTAGAATTGTCGAGATTGCGATTGTATACCGTGGAAGCGAACGGCGGTCGAATTTCATTTTCCACTTGCAGCAAGGATGCATTATCGTGTTCTATGTTTTCTTTCTTATCTGTGAATATTACTATCATTATAAACCAACATTATTACCATTACAAACTAATATCATTATCGTTAATTCGTTGTAAAAACGAATATTATTTTCATTATAAACTACCCTGCATTAGCCTATAGCAAAAGAAATTAACAACGCCGTGCGATTAGATAAGACAAAGCACGATAGCGTACCAACAGCGAACACCACGGTAAATAACTTTTAAAGCACGTTCTGCAAATGTGAAAATTGATCAGATTCCTCCTTTCTGGTCACCCACCATCAACTTCCGAAGGCTCCTCTCGCCTATACATCACTCCTCGAGCTTACCATTCGATACTAAAGCTTCGCATCTTTAGGCAGGCCTACTCTTGCCTCAACTCCCCTGATTTCCCACCTTCCAATTTTCGACCTAAACGCCACCCACATTAGCAGCTACTCTGCCACCTCAAATATTCCTTGCATGTTAACCGGACTACGACCTTCTACGGACCACTCGTTTGGATACTCCTCCTGACTAAACAGCACACGTGAATATTCTGGTGCCCTGCGCTAGGTTTAAAAATTTGGAGATTCCGATTACGTCTATCGAGTTTAATATATGCGATACGGTGATTGATGATTATCAGTTCAACCTTAGTGAAATATAGGCCTATAATAATTATAGAGCTAGAGTACCGTGCAGGATGAGATGGGTTTGTTTCTGCCACAAATAAAAGTTGGAATGCAGTAATTACATGGTAGGCTATAAAGACTGAACGGTAGGCCACTGTAAATATGAAAGCGAATGCAAGGCTGAATAAATAAATATATAGAGGTGTAAAAGAAAAAGGTTTGTTAGTATAGGTGGTGACATATTACAGTCCCGTAGCTTACTAGAATAGACTGGGGTTTTCATTTTGCTAAGGCAACGAAGTTAAACTAAAGCAACAAATGCAATGGTATAGGCATATGCCAAGAGTGTCCTATAATAATATTATGTGGGCCTTGATACATGCATATACACAATATGCAAAAAAGCAAGCTGGATTTGCTAAAGATTTAAATTGACTCAGAGCTTCTAAGTTCAGAGAAGATTAATCAGAAAGATACAAATAAGTGCAGCAAATTGTGGTTCAGATCTTGATGGCGCAGTCGAAGTCAATATTTCGCCCAGGTCCGTCGAGTTTATGAGCACAACGCCTACAATTCACAACACATAATTTTATTAACGTTTACATATTTTGACATTTGCAGCCCCATTTACACCAAAACTGCACACAGTGCTCGACATCTGTGCAGTGCTTCAGTACCGGGCATTGGAATTAAGTTTATCTGTGATCCATTGACTTGGCTTCAGATCAGTCAGTGGCATGGCTGCTTGTGGATGATCTTAAGAGGTGTTTTGTGATTTTGAGCAACCTTCCCCAAATGAAATGATGTAAAAATGAAATAACGCAGTTAGCAACACACGATATATGAACTACAGGCACCCGGTAAGGGAAATTCAGAAGGAGTTATAGGAGTGATAGGCCAATAAGCATTACAGAGTATACGTTGCAGTGGTTCTTAGCACAGACTACACGTCTTCTGAACCACATTAAACCCTTGTCATGTTCTGTTATGTTATTATACAATACAATACCACTGGCCAATTTGCAAATTGAAACTTTGGAATAGTATAATAATAATTGTAATACAGTGTGTAATGCATTGGACGTCCAGAACCCGTAATAAGAGCTGACGACGCTTCTACAAACCCATCAGTCAGCTATACTTCGGTTTGTTTTGTAGATTGCTGAAGGTTGAGTAAACAGCCCCGAAATAAAATCCTGGCTACGGCCTTGAATGAATATTAGGATACCTTTCAAGACTACAGTCAAACAAAAGTCCGAGGGCTAAGGGCTATATTATAATTCTGCTTTTCTAACCTTGCGCTATGCGACTAGTGGACCTACAAGTTTATATGACAATCATAAAATATAGCCTACCTATATCGATCAGTCTCTTTGATGCTGCTTCTTTAACTGATTTGTTAATCACCCCAGTCGCATCAAGGACAACGTACGTTTCGTATCCTAAAGCCAAACTCATCATACATTATCATAATAACCACAACCATAAATGACATAATTATGTCGTTTACTCATACTAATATTATCATAACCCTTATCAAACAAATACAACCAGGAGCATACATAACTCGCAATGGTCTAGAAAGTGATCGAGGTACCAACTTTTCTATCGGTACCGCTTCATGATTGTTAGATTATCAGGCCTGTAATTATTTGCATTGTGAATGCACCATGCCTAATAATGATAATAATAATGATGATGATGATGATGATGATGATGATGTTGATGATGATGATGATGATGATGATAACAACAACAATCATAAGTATAATTATACAAATGAACGTGAGATGATCATAGTGCTGATTTAACGGGATACCATGCAGTATGCCCATTAGTCGGGTCAATCTACGGGAAAACTTCGGTGAAGCCCAAAAAAATTTTTGGGGGTCATGTCGCAGATTGACCCGACTATATACTGACTAACACAATGATTTACTGGATTGTCCGTGTGCTAATCTTTTATGGAATTTACAAATCTCACCAAGTTCTCGAGCATCCTGCGCAGTGTGGGAGAGGCAATAGTCCAATGCTAGACCCACAAGGAAGACTGTTTGAATGCCTCGCTTGCTTAGCTCTTCATGCAGATCTGTCTGTGTAAAATTACCATTGTCGAAGAAGCCTGAATAGGAGTCAACCTAAAAGGAACAAAAATAAATTATACCCTATAATCATACTCTTAATTTTAAAAAATTATATGATATTATTGACTAGTTATTCTAATTGAACACGTAATTAATAATTTCAACAATAAACTGCCAGATTTTAATATGCTCCAGAATTCAGAATCACGGTATCCGTTAAGACCGGTATGAAAGTACAAGAAAAGTAGGCAGCATTGGGCGCTACAGAGGAGTAGGCCTAGGCCTAAGTAAGCAAAAACCTAAAGATCAAGCAGCTGTTAGCATCAAACCTGGCAGTGCTGACCCTTGCGTATGACTACATCCGTGTCTTCGTGCATCAGGTCTTTGTAGAGATCTGCATCAGCTGTATTTTGAATGCAGTGGTCTGGCCAGAGTTCCTGCTTCACGACGACGGTCTTGTTGGCAGGTGTAGAACTGCAGTCGATTGTGTAATTCGCTCGTGTAGCTTCATTCTTACACAGTTGACCTGCAGTGTAATGTGTGAAATCAACTGCTAATAATAATTAATATCATTCATTAGAACCAATATCAGTAGAAGGAGGATAAGAATGGCTGGACATGTACATGTACTTCGCTTGCCTCCGAATAGGAATAAGAGGGTGTTGACGTGGAGACCAGAGCAGGGCCGTGTTTAACATAGGTCCAATCGGTGCGGTGCACCGAATGCCTCTGAGCCGAGAGTTTTGTTATAACTGGCCAAATGCCTTTTGCGAGTCTCAGTGTAACAGTGTTACTTAAACCTGATGTAAAATCCGTGAATGTTAGAAGACATTAATTTCACTAAGTTCACCGACGTTGCGTGCTTGCTTACTGACCCTCCACAGCCGACAAACCACGAACATCGAATTTTTGTTAAACGGCTAATCTTGTAAAACTGCCCAACGGCACTTTGCCTCTGCTGAAAAACTTTGCACCGACACTCGAAGTCCCTTAAACACGGCCCTGGACCAGAGGGCGGAAGAATGAGCAGAGGACGGCCAAAGAGGACCTGGCGGAGCACATTTGACGGGGACCTTGCTGAAATGGGAATCAGTTGGGGCAATGCATAGGAAGTCGCAAACAACCGCAAGTTTAGAAGGGACGATGCTCATGCGGTGGGTGTCGCGAATTCACCCATCCACTCTCATCCTTGCTTGATATACTGTAACAGTGGTTGATAGTCTAAAGTCTAGAGAGTCCAGTCTGCTGTGCATCTGATGATGGTGTGAATTTTTATAAGGAAGAATAGGCCTGCTAAACTATGACAACACTTGTTTGCTGTTTACATGGGTCAGACACCCAAAGTACAAAGCAGCGACTCAGCAAGTTACAATACATATAAAGGTACAATTAATATATATATATATATATATATATATATATATATATAAAATACAGGGTGGTCCAGCATAAATGTCCCGACTTTGCACGCGTATAACTTCGCCAATTGTTAACATTTATTTATACTTTGTGCGTAAAATTAAAGTTATTTCATTCTAGTGTTTGCTCGGAAAAAGTCGAAATGGCGTTAATTTAGGTTTTGATTAGATGCTCGGAACAGCGCGAGCTACCATATTATGTTGTCATTTGCGTCGCAATCTGGCGCCGTTGACAGACGATGATCGCGTTTTGATCTTAATTTTACGAACTGATCAGGGATTTAATTCGTTTGAAATATTAACTAGTTTTCTAACAGAGGATGGTCTAAAAATGCCTCAATCATCTGCTACGAAAAATTGATAACTCGTGTACTCGTGTACCATGGAAGTCGGCTCGCACATCCACTAACATTGCTCGTGTGTCCGAGTAAATATGCAGTGAAAACAATGACCGTAGTAGGCCTTCAAGCAAATATCCCGAGAAATTCAGCGCGAAACAGGTAGTCCTAGAAGCACCGTATACCGTATTGGAAAAGCTGATCTAAAGTTATTCGTCGACTTGAAATCCAACAGCTTTCCAACACTGACGCAAAGAAACGGCTGGCGTGCTGCCAGCCGTTTCTTTGCGTCTGAAGCAGCGCATGGCAGTGCACGGCTATTGATAAAAGTGAAAGGACATGGTTTAGCGATGAAAATATATTCATGGTATAGATACTTCTAAAAACACCCAAATTGATCGTGTTTATGCACGTGTTAGCAAAAAACGATTTGTGAATATCCTGGAGAAACGGCGCCATGTTTCGTCAACAATGACAACAAAATATGGTATCTAGCCCCATAGGTGCAATCACGTCCTAAAAGTTGGGGGGTCATAATGAATTACGTCCTAAAAGTTGGGGGGGGACCATAATAATAAAGTTAGGGGACCACTCAAAAGTTGGGGGACGCGTCCCGTGGGTCCCATAGGGTGGTTGCGCCTATGGCTAGCCCTGCTCCGAGCATATATATTTATGCTGGACCACCCTGTATATACGTACACACATAATTATAGGACTATATACCTGTGTTCAGATAGGTTAAATTAATAGTCTGGTAGACAGAATGATTTGGATGCGTTGACGCAAATGACACGTGATTGACACAGTGCCAATCCTGTGTGAAGACCACAACACTGAATTGCTGTCCATGGTCTTTGCGGATCTTGTTTATCACTGGAATAATGTCTTCTCCGTCCTTCACTGCAAGACTTCCATTTCCCAGAAAGCAGTTTTGCACATCGATGACTAGAAGCGCTCGATTGGAACGAGCAGATGGACAGTTCGAGAGCACAAGTAAAAGCAGCAGACTACTCACTGCAGGTGGTGAGAAGAAGCAGACTGATCTATACATCTACAACAGAAATGCTTTACAAATCAAGATGGCCTTAAAATATTAATTTTTCATTTAAATCGAAAGTGAGTGTCATAAACTTGGCATCGTATATACGCATTAAAGTAGACCTAGTGCAGGCTATTAATTTGCACAAGACAACGAGTTGTTAACCAGGATGTGATAAGAGAATTGTTTCAACTAAACAAAACCTCTCACATTCGTCCGAAACGTCATTTCAGATTTTCATGGGATATTCACAGGGAGGGGAATACTTGGCCATCTTGTTAAGTCGTGTATTAGTTTACAAACTATATACAAGTGCAAAAAATGTAATTAAGTGATCCGATATGCCTTACATGTATTTGCTCGTCACTTTTTCGGCAAGAGCTTGAAAATGCAAAGCAGAAAATTAAGAACAGGTTATTTTCACATAGGTTTCCAAATGTCAATTTCTCAATTTCACGCTGTGTATGCCTATAATTAGTAACATTAGCGTTTCAGTGCAAAGAAATTTATTAAAAAACAAAAAGTAGTAGGCCTAGTTAAAAAATAGAAAATCGATTTTCCAGGGGGCAAGTGCCCTCTTGCTCCTAAGTGCGGGCGTCCATGCAGCCATGCTGGTCATTCTTAGGATTTCATAGTAATGTCTTCATTGCACCACCCAACTCTACATAAATCAGCATCAGCATCGGATTCCCAGTTATTTTTCTACATTTCTCAGCTTCTCATACTGCACTGCGGCACTGGTACACACAACTATCTTGGACTATAATTATAATTTCGCTAATGACCTAGAAGGTAAATTAATAGGCCTATAAGCACATCGCTTTCATAATTAGTTTCATGTAAATGTTATCCTTAGATTAATATTTACAATTACTTGCAATTTTGTAATTTAGATGTCAATCATCTGTCGTGGATCAGTCATTAACGGTTCATTTATTATGAGGTGATCAAAAGGTTCAAAGGTTTACACAGACTGAAGTTAATGGCATATTATGGTATTTGCCAGTCTCGTTGTTCCATTTACTCAACAGCGCAGTTTATGGTTTATGGGGGTCTCGTGTTTCTAATGCAGGCCTATACTGTTGCAAAGTTCAGCCATTATAGGTCAACATCGATTTAACTAAACGCCCAATTTATTAGGTTCATCTAAGATCCAACCAAAATTATTTCACGTTCTCAAGCGCGACTAACACAGCTGTCAATACCAAATGCTCAAATTGCTTCTCTGGAGGCGGCCGATCTCCAACTTCTTGCAAATCTAAAACTTAGCAGCGTTGGAATATAAATTTTCATGAGAAAACTTTTCGTGACGCTAGAGCGTTCTGTTTCACAGCCTTTAGTGGAACGCCATAAATAGGCCTAGGCCCTACATACATGTACAAAGTAACGTATTTTCTACATCCAAACATGCAGAACGACACGCTTTCAGACTGATAGTAATGATTTGCCCAAGTGTCCTGTATTTTTTAAAAACCAAGATTATAGGCCACCCACATTGTTGCATTCCGGATTGAAAACATCGTAAAATGAAATAGGGCCTACAAGGCCCTACAATTAGGCCTAGCGTTATTGCGGATTAATGGAAATAGCCGTCCCAAATAGGCCTACTTGTAGTTTTAGCAGACGCACTTTTTTCAACATTCGCCTTCATTTTTCTTCAACCTTAATTATGCACTAATTTTCCCGCGATATCGGTTCTGCACCGGGTCTTTCTTCGTGCAAAACTGAAATATTTTCACGATTTTCGACCGGATGACTAAAAAATAGGTCGCCAGAAATTTTGGCGGATGGAAATGGAAAATTTCCATGAGATTTCGGGCGGATGACTAAAAAGCTAAAAAAGAGGTCATGCAATTTCATCGACCGGATGACTTAATAAAAGGTCGTCAGAAATTTTGGCGGATGGAAATGGAAAATTTCCTCCGGGAGGCTTCAGCCTCCAAAGCTGAAATCCTGGCGCTGCCACTGGATAGGCCTTTTTTAGAATTTTCATTATTTTCTAGTTCGAAAAATTATTTTCATCAGACCTACGTACCTTTTTTGCTGCTGCTATAGGCCTAGGTCAAATTTTCAGAATAGAAGCAGTTTGTGTTCGTACAATTTCCTAGAGTTTAGACTATCTTCTAGACCTACAAAGCATAAAAGTTTCAATGATTTATATATATATATACAGGGTGGGCCAAAAGTATTTGTTCAACTTTGAAGGCCTATAACTTAGGCAGTTTAGCAAGTAAGTGTATGCTTAATGCATCAAATTAAAGGTATTTCACTCTAGTATTAACTCTAAAAAAGTCGAACTGATACTAGTTTAGGTTTTAATTATATACTAGGAACAGCGCTAGCTACCATTTTTTGTCATTGCTGACGCATTATGACGCCGTTTCCCCGGGAAATTCTATTGTTTTTTGCTAAAACGCGCGTAGATACGATCATTTTGGGTGTTTGTAGGGTCCCTACCATGAATATCTTCTAATCGGAAAACCACGTCCTTTCAATTTTGCCAACAGCCGTGCACTGCCATGCGCTGCTTCAGACGCTTGCACGCTCACGCTGCCAGCCGTTTCTTTTCGTAAGAGCTGGAGAGTTCGCGGGACTTCTCGTCGACAAATTACTTTAACTTTACGTCTATAATCTTTTCCAATACGCTATTCAGTGCTTCTAAGACTGCCTGTTTTGCGCTGAATTTGCATGCAGGGCCTGCCCTGGTCATTGTCTTGACTGCAAATGTACGCGGACACACGAGCAATGTTAGCGGATGTGAGCGCCGTGCGCTACGATTCCCATGGTTTGCGATAAAGTCCTGTTTTATCAATTTTCCGTAGCAGATAATTCAAGGTATTGTCTATTCCATCCACTGTTAGAATATTTGTCAATCATCTGAAACGAATTAGATCTCTTATCAGTTCGTAAACTTAAGATCGAAACGCGATCATCGTCTGTCAACGGCGCCAGGTTGCGTCACAAACGACAGCAAAATATAGTAGCTAGCGCTGTTCCGGGCATATAATTAAAACCTATACTAGTATCAGTTCGACTTTTTTAGAGTTAATACTAGAGTGAAATACCTTTAATTTGATGCATTAAGCATACACTTACTTGCTAAACTGCCTAAGTTATAGGCCTTCAAAGTTGAACAAATACTTTTGGCCCACCCTGTATATACTATATAATATATATACATGTATTATATATATATATAGATATTCGTTTAATTCATGAAAAAGTCCAGGTTGACACACCGCAGCCTGGTTACATGGTGACATTAAGAGATAGGCCTACAAACATGAAATTAAAGCGTCTTTCTAAGGAGATCATTGTTAATGAGATTGAATGATTTAATGATTGTAAGCGCTCTTGTTGAGGACTCTGGAAATAAAGTTTATGTTGTCCTTTTGCGGGAGCCGGAAATTAGGACGTCGGGGTCGAAGGTTGTAAACCGTAGGCCTACTAGTATTCACTCATCATGGATTTTTATATAGCGCCTCTTCAAAGCTACTACTCAGGAGCGCTCCGTCCCCACCCAACCTCGACTGAAAAGTACTGTTTTAAGACTCCGATAAAGTGCTTCTGAGCAAACCCTATAGTAGGCTATAGGCACATACATGTAGACAGAGGAAGCCCATTCCATATCATGGGGCCAATAACAGAGATGCTGTTTAAGAGCAGTTCGTGTATATAATTATTTTTATATGTATATATAATAATTATTATTCCATTTATCTGGCTGGACGGTGGCAGACGGCTGGCGGGCGTGACAAGTGTGACACGCTACATTGGCTTCCAGTCACGCTGCTTATATATCTTCTATTGGAAAACTGTAGCCGACCTAGAAAGAGGAGAATGAATAGGATCACTCAGATATTTTGGTGCAACACCCAGTTTGGACTTGGGTACCAGAGAAAAGACTTTGTATTGAATGCGGGCAGAGAGAGAGGAAGCCAGTGTAATTGGCTGACCATAAACGATGATATATGAGAGTAGCCTATTTAGGAAGCCGCGCAATCAATCGAGCATTAGCATTAAACTGGAGATAGATGAACCTTAGCAAGACCAAATAGAAGGGAATTACAGTAATAAATTCTGGAACAGACAAATGCATGAACTATGGATGTCATGGTAGAAAGGGAGACAGATCCGCGAATGGCCCTGAGACGAGGGAGATGTAGGTAAGAGAAATGAATATAGGCCTATATACATACATATTTATACATATAGGCCTACATATAGTCTATTATATATGTCATTGATCTCTGAATACCACTTTGCTTCCCTTGCAATTATCTGCCCATTGTGTATACGTGTGTAGGTCTGCTGCACTCGATGCAGACATTCGTTGTTGTCTTTATCTTTAAGATTTAGTTAACTAGCTAAGTTCCTCAATTTTATTTATACCTTAAGGGTGTCTCTCTCTTTGCTCTTTGTTGTCCAATACATTATACTTGAGGCAATCATTTTTTAATGATCAGTGTTAGATATATAACACTAATCATAAAAATTATTGCTATTATAACCCATTTGAAACTACACCGATTCCATTCTTGGATTTCGACCGGAATTGTCCTCGAATTTGGCCAGCAGAACGATTGAAAACCAAGCATAAATTACACTGGCTCTATAGAAGTTTTTAGACGAAGCATATAATTATTAGGTCAAACATTGTGTTCCATTTTCTGAAAACAAAACACATTAGGCTATGTCATGTGTTATGGTAAACTTACTCATCTGCCGTAGCCTACTTCTTGGTCAGCTCACATGAATAGCTTACCTTCAGCATTTGATCTTTGCAATCTCTCATCCAGTACAGCAGATCAAACGACTGTTGACTAAGATTGACTACCCTACGTCAAGCACATGACAGAGTTGCCAAGATAGATCATATATAGGCCTAGATCCCTATCTGTTTACCACATAGCAGCAGCTACCAAGTGCAGAACGAGACGCGAAATTAACGGATGTGGCCTGTACGAGAACGAAAACTAAAGATAAATCTGGCACACTTGGCTCTGCAGATGGCTTAGCTCTCTACTGCACTGAGCTAGGTCTAAGTACACCAGCTGTAGGCCTGCAATTCTAGAGCAGATCAGATCAGTTATAGGGAGTTATAGCCTACATCTGTGCGAAGCACATACTGATTCGCGCAATACAACGTCTATTTGTGGAATCCTTGTTTTTGCCCTTAGGCCAATTCCCTCGAAAGACACAAGTCAAAAAATTAGCACAAAGCTTTGAAACAAAACGAAACTTTCCCAGGGCTGGAATGAGCTTTCACACCCATAGGCATACATGTACGTAGGGCAAGAGCCGTATATTGCGTAGGGCCTACCTCTCTCCGTGCTCCAATTCTGAACATCTTCAATCAAAGCAGTCTGTCGGCCTGACCCCTCGATCGACCCTTGAATTTTGACCTGGAACCGTTTTTGACATTACCCGTTTGTAGATTTGATTTCACTCAGCACATTAATTACAACTTCATAGGCATGTGCAAGGCCGTAGCCAGGATTTGATTGGGGGGGAGGCGTTTCTTCAGTTTCCCGTCCGAAAAAACTGATGACCTTTTTCAGTCATCCGGCAGAACTTTTCAGAAAATGTCACCAATTTTTTTACATTTTTCATTGGAGGGTGTGTGTTTTCATGGTTTTATTTCATGGTTTTTACAGCATGTGCTAGTAAATGCATTCTTTTATTTTTTACATTTTCCATTGGGGGGGGGGGGGGGGGTGTTCAAACACTCAAAACACCCCTATAGCTATGGTCTTGGGCATATGGAATCTTGTGGATATTATTGCCATCCTTATTAAGTTCAAATGCGCACACGTGACCAATGACCATCTGTGGCGCCGCGCAACTGTCAAAAATTGTGCCTGAATGTAGACTTAGACTTATTAATGTAGTGACCGCAGGATCGAGTGTCTAGTGGGGGCACAGTGCTCTCTATCTACTATACCTGACTGTAGTAATCCAGTGACTATGGTTACTTACTTAGTAGCCTACCTATAGTCCTTCCCGTGCAGGTCTGCACATCGGGCAACGCACCTCCTTCACTCCTCCCTGTCCATCGCCAGTTCTTCAGCCTCCTCCCATGACACCTCCAGACCAGTGGCGTAGACACTGGGGTTCGGGGGTTAAACCCCATTGGCTAATGAAAAAGTTTTTTAAAAGGTTATTTTATCCACTTAAATAAGAAAAAACAAAACAATTGTTTGCAATAACAATTGTTTTTGCTACTTTATTCCCGTTGTTACTTAATTTATTCCATTTTTATTTACTGTAGGCCTAATACCGATGGGTTGGTGTCAGGAAGGACATCAAATCAAATCAAATCAAATTTATTGAATCGATTCAGTGTATACATACTACTGATCACAGCAAGGGCGGATCCAGGGGGGGGCCAATCCGGCCATGGCCCCCCCATTTAAAAATTGCATGTACTTTTTTCACAAAAATTGGCCGATGACTAAAAAAAAAAAAAAAAAAAAAGGTCATCAGTTTTTTCAGCGGTAAAAAAAAAAATTTTCGCCGGCAACACCAAAAATTTTGGCCCCCTTCGAAAATTTCTGTATCCGCCCTTGGATCACAGTGCACTTTTAAGTTAGCAGATGCAGAGAAATTTAAGTTAGCAGATGCAGAGAAATAAGAAAACATATTATGAATACATTTAAAATATGCAATAGATAGGCTAGGCCTAGTAGAACAATAGGCCTAGAGAGTTAAGTGAATCGACTCGTGAGGAGAAGAAGCTAACGCTTATCTAGTCATCCCCAACATTTTAAGACTAAGTAAGGAAACAAGGATAAAAAACAAGAATCGGTACCGTGGCGAGTGTTTAGTTATTAACTTATTTATAGCTTACATAGAATCATCCGGCCATAAAACCCACCAAAATTCTCCCCATCATAAATTCCTGGCTATACGCCACTGCTCCAGACATCTTAAATCACCTTTGATGGCGTCCTGCCAGGTAAACATAACATGACATAGCCTAATATAGGGTCTAGCCTAACATAACATAACCATAACAAGATCTGTGAAGAAGCTAATTTTCTTCATTTTTAACGACATCCTTGCTATCTTGTATAAGTTACATATAACTGTGTGTAAGTGCGTGTGACTGAGTGTGTGTAGGTATGTGTGGGTTGTTGATGTGGATATTGGAAATGGGAAGGGGTAAGAGCTGGGGATATACATTGAAGAATCTGAAGAGTAATAGTGACGGTGCATTTTCACTGCCAACGATCGCTGGAGAAACGGCGTGTAAGAGTGACTCTGCAGTTATTTTCTATAAAAAGGGCCGATGCTCAACGTTCGATGCTCTGTTCCCGTGTTGTGTTGGTCGACGCTTGTGGGTTCTTTCGCTGGTTCGCTGGATCGACTGTTGACCGACAACTCGTCTGAATGATGTCGTCTACGTATGCGATCGTCGAACTGCAGCGAGTCGATGTAAACGTGTGCAAAGGACGGAGAGATACGCAGGATTAATAAGACGTACCTCGTCTTGTCTTCACGTCGGAACCTGTGGAAATTTAGGGAAGAGTCCGGAAGCGAGGATAAACAACTGCTTTCGTGAAAGGCACGGAATTCTTATCTGGAATGTTATGGATTCTGTAGAGGAACTTTAAAGGCGTGGATTGAGATATAATTCGACTGTGAACTGGAATTCTATGGAGTCTGCAAGGAAACGTTGTGTGGGAGGAGTTGGATCTTGTTGACAAACGAACGCCGTATCAGCTGAGTATAATCAGAATAGCTATACAGTCAGGGGAAAACCCAGTTGTGAAATTTCCCATTTAATACCGTTGGTTTCTTAAGCTGCGTTGTGTATGCGTGTGTGGTGTGATTGAGGCTGAGCTAAAGCGAAAGTGAACTAATACTTATCATATTATTATAATCAGATGTTTACGCTCAGTAGCAAGAATATTATTGGCTTTTTAAACTGTTGAATTCAGATTACTTTTCATATTTAACAAAAGTAGCCTACGCTGCATCAAACTGCTTTATGTCTTGTTCATCTTTGCATAACGTAGGCACAGAAATGGAAGGAGAGGAGGAAGGATTGCTTAGGATAGGCCTAGGCCACAGCCGAAGCTCTTCTCCGTTAGCTAGGCCTAGTTCAAACTTAGAGGCAATGCTATTTCAAATCAGTACGACACTTCGAAGTATGGAGACAAAACAGAGAGAAACTAATGAACGTGTGTATGACATGAATGAACGACTGAATGAACGAATGAATGACATTATGCATGAACAGAATGACATACAGGAGCAATTGATGATGGTGATGTCGGGTGATCATGGCGTTGTGAACGATGGATGTCCAAATATACAAACGACTGTCACTTCGACTGAAGACGTTAGAGAGAGAGAGAGAGTGAGATGGATGGATAGAAGGAGAAATCAGGACGGGATTTCCCAAGATCCAAGGATAGGAGAGGAAGAAACGAACCCTGGTCATGATATGAACATGATTACAGAAAGACCTTCTGTCGCGCTAACTCAGGCACCTACGTCAGACGGAAGAGAAAGAGGGGAGAACTTGTTGGGACAGCCGGTGGGTAGATTTAGTGCTAGGCTTCAGGGGAAGCCTAGGCCTAACTATTCGGATTTGAACCGGTTGGGTTTCCTTCACGGTCGGGTAGATTTCCCTTCTTCACTTGTGGGAACAGGCCTAGCCGAGGACAGGGAGCAGAGAGAGAATATGAGAGGGAGGGCCCCGTTACAGCCTACTGGAGTGACGTCAATAGGAGCAGTAGCGCCCTCCTTTGCCACTGCCAGGACAGCAACCGTGTCCAGTGGGGGCAAACCCCCTTGTAGCGTCGTCAATGAGGTGGACAGGGAAGCAGAGGAGGATGAAGTGCGCGTAGATGAGGAAGTAGCCAGGTTTAACCCTGGGGGTGCTAGGCCTAAAGAGGTCAGTAGAGAGCGAGGGGCTTTCTTTGGTAGTGCCAGACTAGGCGACGACCTACTACAGGGGGGCGGACACGACAGATCTAATATATGCCACTTTGAGTCGTTGACTTCTAACTCTGATGTGTGGCAATATTTTTTCCACCTTGTAGGTCTAGGCTTGTAGGCTATACAGCGAGTATTTATGGGACCCGCAACTGTCGCACACGATAGGCCTACACATATTAATTTTGACGTAGTCACACTAGGCTACCTCTTTTCAAAAATCGAAAGTGCATATGGATTTGTAGAAAAATATATAGGACCATACTTACGATTTTAGCATACGCATTAGGGCATTAATTTTGTAGTCTTTGAAATTCACGAGTAGCATAATTAATTTTAGGCAATGGGATATAAAATGCAGCTGCTCAGAGCTTAAAGTGTGCCTGGACGGTCATGGACGGCGTCCATGCATTTATTTTAAAATCTGAACGCCGTCCTGCCACTTATTGGTCAGCACTGAGTGGAAAGGTAAGGGGCGTCCAGGCACTTATTTTGGAAAGGTAAGGGGCGTCCAGGCACTTATTTTTCCACACTTTAGGCACTGCAGCTGCTGTTAGCTATTTTGGTCAACTCCGCCACTGGTTGCACTCTGTCAGTGCCAGTCCCAAGCCTGGATATAGGAGGAGGGCGACATCTACTCTAAGGATATCTACTCTAGTCTGGCGCTGCATGCTAGGCCTTGCTCCTGCCTACCTTTGTGAGCTCTGTAGCCCTACTCTTAGTTCTCACAATTTCCGCTCCTTTCGTTCGACTGAACAAAGTTAGGACCCTCTACCTGGAATGGTCTTCCTCTGACCCTCCGCTCTCTTTGTAAAAATCCTTCTCAGGCTTTCTTCTCTTATCTTAAGATACCCGGTAGTTTAATTTGACCGCACTGAGGCTGGAAGCGCATCTGAGTAGTCCTCTTGAAGAGGCGCTATATAAATGTATATAATGAATGAATGAATGAATGAATGACACTAATCATCCTTAATAATTAGCCTATGGCTGTGTCGTTAAACATGTAACAAGCAAGCAATTTTGGTCAGAATGCGACAAACCAAGTCGACGAAGTCGGTCGAGTCGATCGAGTCGTCGAGATGTCGGCGAGTCGACGAAGTCGATCGAGTCAATCGTAGGCTGAGTCAAGTCGACTCGATCGACTGCGGGGTAGGCCGCTATAGGGTATAGGCCTAGGCTACAGTTCATTTTGTCTGTAGCTTCTACAATCTGTATTTTACGCAGACACTTGCGTATTCTCATTTCAACGTCTCATTTTTTCACGTAGGCCCAGTTCCGGATGTCAGGCAGGTCATGCAAGAAGATTAGGGCCTACTGAATGCGCTTTGATAGTTCAACTTAAGCGTTAACAATTAATAAGTAAGTATAGGCCCAGTAATATGGCCAGTATTCTCTAATAATTATAACCAGCTGCCAAACAGCACCCTGGTGAACAAAGTCTCATAATATAAAATTGCAATTAGCTGTTTCATTACAATTATTATAATTAGCCTAGGCCTAGCCTATCTGTTTCATTAACTCGGTTCATTTGTGGGGCGCGGTGATGTAGAGTTCGTTGCCTTGCAGCCGTAGGGTTGCAGGTTCGAATCCACGTCAAGCCGCCGCGTATATAGGGACCTTGAGCAAGTCCGTCACTCGCAATTGCTTGGGGGCTTCGGCGTGAAACTCGGATGCAGTGTCCGCGCTGTAGTCGGGGGCGCCTCTCAGTAGAGAGCTTGATGGTGTGCTGTAGAAATGGATAAATAAATAATGCATTGCAGGCTGTCTATTCTGTTAGTTGAGATTTGCGTATTCTGTATAATCTGAATTCCTGTTTCAACCGCATAATTGTACACTTTAACCGGTTGCGATTTTTCAACCGGATTGTTTAATAAAGGAAAAATTTTAACTAAAAAGATAAATAACTCCAACATCAGAATGTCAGAAGAAGTTACCAAACTAAATTTAGCCACACTTTCTCTTTCAGTTTGCCACAATCGTCAGTGCAACTAAAGTCATCGTTAGCAACGTGCAATGTTTGTTTAATCTAGGAATCTATGAGGTGAGGGGGTGGGTGCACATGGTTGGACGGAAATTCCCCTCATGACTGACATTTCCCCAGAAAAAATCGAGAGCTGTTGTTGACATAGGCCTATGTAGGTCTACAGAACACGTAGGCTAATATTCCCCAGAAAAACTGTATAGCCTACGTAAAAAGTCATCAGATTTAAAAAGCACAGATTTTACTGTTGGTATATTTGGCCTATGTTAATCAGAATCATTAACAGAAAGACTAAAAAAGGTCGTCAGCATAGAAGAGCGGACAAAATGTATCGATCGTCGGTGTGTCTGCCTCAGCGGTTGCCGTTCACCCAAACCCTCCACAATGCAAAGCCACTCTTTAGTCTAGTCCCACGTAGGCTACAGTCCCACTGCTTGAGGGGAGGGTGATTCAGGTTTCTGGAGGGCGGGATCGATAAGCGACCGTTTCGGGTTTCTTTTGTTTTATTATTTAGTAGGTCTATGATATATATAGGCCTATATCGATGCTGCGCTGTCGGATTATTTTGGCGGGTAAGTTTTTTAAAACATAATATATACGTTAACTGTCGAATTTTTCTGGGGGGGCAATGTTACGTCAGTGGCGGATCCAGAACTTTTCGAAGAAGGGGGCCAAAAAATTTTTGGGCTGGGGTCGGAAAATTTGTCGTTGATCTTTCGCAGAAAAATCTGATGAACTTTTTTGTCGTTTTTCACCGAAACCAGAGTTTAATTTAGCCCCCACCTCTGGGGGGATTGAGGTTTCCGGAGGGGTAGATAATTGACCGTCTGAAGACAATCATGAGGCGCGCAGCGCCAAGAGTGGTAGGGAAGGGGTGTGGGGAGGGGATATGCCCCTCCCCACCAGAAACTTTTTGAATTTTCACATTGCAATGGTAGCATTTTAAGCTGTTATCTTAACAAAATAGCTGTACTTTTCAGTGCTTATAAGAGTGTCATAAGGTCTCAATAAATATAGACTTTACTTAAAAACTTCATTCCCGAAAACTAGATGTTCTTTTTTTAAGTAATCCGCCGGAAATCTTCAAAATGGGTGTTCAATTTTCCTTCCCAAAAAACTGATGACATTTTTTGGTCATCCGTGCGAAATCTGAAAAAAGGTGTTTATTTTTCGTCTAAAAAGAGTGATGACTTTTTAGTCTTCCGTGCGAAATTTTCAAAAAAGGTGTTCAATTTCGCATCCCAAAAAACTGATGACTTTTTGTAGTCATTCGTGCGAAATCTTAAAAAAGGTGTTTAATTTTTCGTCTAAAAAGAGTGATGACGTTTTATTCTTCCGTGCGAAATTTTCATAAAAGGTGTTTAATTTCGCATCGCAAAAAACTGATGACTTATTGTAGTCATCCCTGCGAAATATTAAAAAAGGTGTTTAATTTTTCGTCTAAAAAGAGTGATGACTTTTTATTCTTCCGTGCGAAATTTTAAAAAAAGGTGTTCAATTTAGCATCCCAATAAACTGATGACTTTTGTTGTCATCCGTGCGAAATCTTAAAAAAGGTGTTTAATTTTTCGTCTAAAAAGAGCGATGACTTTTATTCTTCCGTGCAAAATTTAAAAAACAGTGTTCAATTTCGCTTCCCAAAAAACTTATGAATTTTTAGTGAACCGTCCGAAATCTTCCAAAAGGTGTTCAATTTTGCTTCTAAAAAACTGATGACTTTTTAAGACTAGAATGAATCAAATACTTCCCACTACTGAATGAAATATAGTAAGATATAAATAAAAACAAGGAGTAAACATGTGTTATCATTCACCGCATTGTCTTGCACATATAGGCTAAACTTAAAACTTAACATGTTTCGCCCTGAAATTTTTTGGCATCTGCAAAAAATAAATTACATCCCAAACACTGTTGTTAGTGTTAACTTGATTTGTAATTAATAGTTAGTTGTACTAAGTTATAATTGTGTTTATTGGTGTTAATGTTTTTACAATTTACTACGAATATATACACGAATAGCATACATTGCATGCCATAAATCATAGTTGGATACCGTTGAAAGATTGTTTCATTTCGATGCTTTATATTAAGGCAATGCAATTGCGTGAGAGACTTAGATTAGATTTTAATTACATTTATACATTATTTTTATTATAGATTTTAATAACATTTATACATTAATTCTCCTGTGCATGACTGACACCCTGAATTTTTTTTGGGCCACCATGGATGGGGATGGCCACGTCCCATGGTGATTTGAAATGGGGGGCCATGGCCGGATTGGCCCCCCTGGATCCGCCCCTGTGTTACGTAAGCCTATATAATTTCATAGGGGCGGGGGACGGTACATATACATACAGGCAAACACCAGTCCTCTCGAATTTTTTCTCGGAGAAGTCATTACTGGAAACGCCCCCTGCTAGAGACGTCTAGATGAAACACTGATGCGAAGCCATATGCTTTTCTGTGGTTGGTCCAGCGGTATATAGAATGGCCTCCCTCTTGAGCTGCGTCCAATAATTAGGTCTCTGATACATTTATAGGCACTTGAAAACGGAAAAGGAGCGGGAGGAGAAAGAGAGGCAGCAGCAGCAGCAGCAGCACAGCGGCAGTGGGGCGCGGTGGTGTAGTGGTGGCGTCGTTGCCTTGAAGCCGGAAGGTTCGAGGTTCGAATCCACCTCGCCGCGTAAGGACCTTGGGCAAGTTCTTCACTCACAATTGCTCAGCGCTTCAGCGTGAAACTCCGATGCAGTGTCCGCTCTGCATTCGGGAGCGCCTCTGAGTAGAAAGAGCTTGAAGGGGCGCTATAACAAGTGCACATACAAACAAACAAACAAACACAGCAAGCCTGAGGAAGAGGATGATGATCGGCAACAGTAGTGTAGGGCTAGTAACAACAGAAGAAGCCGGAGGCAGGGGAGGGTGCGAAGCGGAGCACCTATAGTGTTTGAACCAAAAGCGATTGGGAAATCACTGCAGCTAAAGCATTTTGGTAGGTCACTACGATGTTTGAATTTAAGAGCGTATCCTTTGTTCTATTGAACGCCATGGAACTCATAAACACAGATGTTCTAATGTGCTGCCCACATATTCGTCAGTTGGTCATGGAGCATAGGATTAGGTGGTTAAGTTTAATGAAAATTTATAGAGCCATTACACACCAAACTTTGCACAACAAGACAAATTTGACTGATGCAAATACCAAACTTTTATTGGCAACCATTGTCAAGGCAATAATTTAGGGCAAGTATGAGTAATGTAGAAAAATACTACATAGATTACAAAAAGAAAAGTACACCTTGTAAACAAGATGCAGTATGCAGGGATTCTGTGCAGACTAGCTTTTGGCAGAGAACAATTCATTCCAACGTCTAACATATGTGAAATATGTCACAGGCTGTTCAACATCCAATGAATAAAACTGAATAAACTGAATAAATAAAACACATCAAGCTGGAAAAGCACTTCTCACAAGCCGAAAGACAGGAAAAAATTGCTGAAGACCCAAGAATTTCTTTGGCTATTCTCAATCTACACTTCAGCCACACATACCATTGTCTAGAGTGGCAGATGCAAAAATGTAAAAAACAAATCACTTCTCAAAATAATTTCTTAAGTTGCTTACTGCAATTGACAGCACTACTTAGTACTTCTAATCATTATGCAAGATTGAGTTAATGTCTATCATTGTTTAAATCATTATTTAACACATCTTGGGTGAGTTAATTCTGCAAAATCATGCAAAACCAGAAATCATATACCATACGTATATATATAATAAATTATATATATAATAAATTAAATATATATAAAACTATATATATTTACATAACATATATGTGTATCTGTCCATCAGGTAGACATTTATATAGCTACATGCATAGATTTAGCTGGGGGAAGCAAAAACTATGCATGAAACTATGCTGCAATGTCTATGCAAGTGGCCATGTTGCAAATTACGTATTCAGCATATGGCAAATGGATCACGTTCGAAGAAGAAGAAGAAACCAAAATCTTTTGCATCTGATCCAGTGACATCATCAGCCTGAAAATAAAAATTGAAATCAGAGTAATAATGACAGCCTTGGAATCAGGAAAATAATGGAGAGATGGTCAAGAACGATATCAGTTAAGTCAAAGTTCCTATATCATTTTTAATATAATGAGACTTCCAGCATCACTTGCTTCACCACCACCACCTTCACGACCACCACCTTCCCGACCACCACCTTCACGACCACCACCTTCACGACCACCACCTTCACGACCACCACCACCACCACCACCACCACCACCACCACCACCACCTCGACCACCGCCACGACCACCGCCACGACCACCGCCACGACCACCGCCACGGCCACCGCCACCACCACCACCACTTTCATGATCACCGCTTCATAACCATCAATTTTTCATGACCACCACCATCATCATCATCATGACCACTCTCATGACATCACTTTCACCACCTCCACCACAACTATCACAGTCACCACAGTGTTAGCGCAAAAAAGGTACAGATTGTGGCTGCACCTTTTGGGGAGCCATGGATCACCGATACAATTGTATGTATGCAATTACGAGTGAAGGACTTGCTTGGGATTCTTACGCGGTGTCTTGAGGTGGATTCGAACCTGCAACCTTCCGGCTCCAAGGCACCAAACATATCCTTACAGGCACTACACCTCGTGATCACCACCTGTTTTGGCACTGGTGCCTCCATCACCAACACGTTCATAAAATGACATTGGTACCTAACAGGGACTGATCTTTTCTTACTCAGAATGATACGATATATTGTCCAACCTAGAATCTGATATGTGACAGTCTTCGGTTGGTGAAGTACTCTTCCTCGTGATCTGAATCGTCCGCAAACGTCTCAACTGCAGAGCCGTGCGTTCGGAAGAGACGGACCGGCGGATTGGGATTTCTCCGGCGGTGGGTGATGTAGTCGTCCAGGAAGAGTCTCAGGCGATCCGTTGGAAAGATGGCTGCCTTGCGTGCCTTTACCATCACGTTATGGAGGTTGAGCCAACGATGGTCAAGGCACTCCTCTACAGTTAGACGACTCCTAAGATAAAAGACAGAACGACAATACTGGATTCACAAAAGAACAACAAAAAAGCCTGCGACAATGATAAGCATGTATCCATTTTTTCCCCCGCTTGATATCGGCCAGGAGCGCCTCTGAGTAGGTACCTTGAAGGGGCGCTATATAAATTACGATTGATTGATTGATTGATTGATATGTGCACATGTGTAATTGTATCTGTGCCTGTATCCATCAATCCAATTTCAATTTAATCCAATTAAAAATACAGTTTCCAGCACTGTAGAAGAAAATGACAATATTATAATCTAGTAACAAGTATTTCATGACATCTGGCTGAACATGTTATGTATTATAGAAAAATTAAGAAACTAAAGTGAGGCAGTAATAAAAGTAAAGTGATACAATAAGAACATATGCACTTGTATGTATGTTCATCTAGGTTCCATGTATGTATGCATGTATGTATGTATGTATGTATGTATGTACTATGTATGTATGCATGTATGTATGTATGTATGTATGTATGTATATATGTATGCATGCATGTATATATGTATGTATGTATGTATGTATATATGTATGTATGTATGTATGTATGTATGTATGTATGTATGTATGTATGTATGTATGTATGTATGTATGTATGTATGTATGTATGTATGTATGTATGTATGTATGTATGTATGTATGTATGTATGTATGTATGTATGTATGTATGTATGTATGTATGAATGCAGGCATGCGTATTATGTAAGAACATAAGCACTTGTGTGCACGAATGCTTGCTCTGCGTACTTTGGATTTCTCTTCAGCGTCTGGTAGATGAACTTCATCGCATATTTCGTGACATTATGGTAAAGTGCGTTTGCATCGTATCGAACGTGTCGTATGTTGGCCGCTGTGTCTTCATCGGCATCAGAATAGAACGGTGAAATTCCGCTCAGTCTAATCAAGCAAAAAAAGAAACTTTCGAATCACATCCATTGTATGCCACAAATGGTGATAAAAAGATTGTTTATGTCACTTTTAAAACCGTTTTTAAAACAATTTATTGATGGTGACCAGCTGCGAATTGGTGAATGTACAGGATTATTTTTTAGGTTCGTGTTGCTTGGTGGATAGGATAATGCACAATACACTGCGTAGAATGAGATGTCATTATGGTATGAGATATTCTTTTAGATTTTGATGAATATATAATTATATTAAGGCAGAAATAATGTCACAATCTCAGTAAATGTCTTGTTTAATCCTAGCTAAGTGATACTGATTAACCAAAATAACCATTGTAAGACATTACGTGGAATGCCGGTGTGTGATCTTTCGTGATTAATGCAGTCCATAGTTCGTAGAGAACAGAGTCTAAAATAGAAGAGCTTGAAAATTTTACAGCTGAAATACAACCATGAAAGTGTCAACACACATAATTTACTTGGTGAAAGATCATTGCAAGTAATTGGTCACATTATAAACTAAACAGATCAGCAAGTCGGTGACTTACAGTACGAAGGTCAGGACTCCGACGCCCCAGACATCAGCAGCCACTCCAACATCTTCACGAGACACTTTCTCAGGAGCTGATCAAATAAAGGATAAAAAAACCAGATGCACCTTTAGACTACCCATTAAGACTATACTACAGCGTCATTGCTGAACCCATAAATGTAAAAAACGATGAAAATTAAAAAAAAACTGAAAAAAGTCGTTTTCCCCCGAAATAATAAAAAACAACAAGAACCATAAAAAACGGAAGCAGAAAATAATTTGCCTTGTTACATCTAAAATTTCATTTTCAGCTTACAAACCTTGCTTATGCAATTTTATCAAGAAACTGCAAATAACACAACTTTATTATTAGGCCAAAATAATTGGTATAAGAAACATTAATCTACCACAGTTATTTTTTTCTTATAACTTTGGTTTAATAAGAAATTTGGACAAATTAAAGGTATTGAAATCTTTTCAAATTTAACTTGTAGAAATAAGTCCACATTATAAGTTTATGCTGATTGACATAACACAATTAAAATCTAACCAAAAGCAAAAACCACATATGCTTACTAAATTATATATTGTACATTTGTACTTAAAATTGTTGCTTATAAATATTAAGTATAGGCCCAAGAATTTTATATCAAAATAACGACGTTTTTTGGGAAAGAACAAAAAACGAAAAAAACGTTTGTTACAACTATGGCTGAACCTATATGCCATTCAACAATAATGATGAACATGTATATGTATGCATGTATGTGCATACTCACACATGTGTACATAGGTACATATGTTCACCACTGTTGAGCGGAATACAAATGATTCGAATGCAGTGGTCCTAATAAGATTACTGTACCGGGTGTACCCCATATCAGAAGTCTCAAAATCCATGCTAGGCTGTTCTGACAAGGTTGTGCTAACTATTGCAGCTGGCAACTGACAGAAAGAAGGTGCAGCTTATTATTACTATTATTATTATTTTTTTTGCCCTGAGGTACTTAATTCCCCCAGGGACTTAGGAACTATTATTATTTCAAGAATGTATGTTTGGTGGTGGGTCAGGCCTTGTCTTCAGGGTGTGAGGCAAAAGTACCTTTGAAATCGACCAAGTTGTAGCGTTGAATGCAAATGGACAGACATTGAAAAAGAAAGAAGCTTCACGTCTGTCACCAGTGATAGAAGAGATGCTGCTGCCAATTTATTATTATTATTATTATTATACAGGGCTTTCAAAAAATTACATGTAAGCCATTAGGTGACCCGTCAAAAGCTCGCATGACAAAAGCGCGCAGACAAATGCGCGCAGACAAATGCGCGCAGTAACAAAATCGCGCACGACAAATGCGCGCAGACAAATGCGCGCGACGAAGAGCACATAGACCCAATACAAAGAATTTTTTTAATGAGCTTCTAAACATACTGAAACAGATTGTTAGAAATATAGACACAATGGGTAACCGTCAATAAAACTGTCACTATTAAGCCAAATATAGTTTGTAAACGAAGCGTTTCATATAAAAAATTGAAGCATTTAAGTGGAAATCTAGGCTCAACATATCCTAACTTTATTGTTCTTGAAAGGAACATTTAATTCTAAACGCAACGAAACATAGACGAAACGCAGCAGCAGAAATACCCGAAAAATAGTTCATTGTAAACAAAATAAAAAAGACGAGTGAAAATCTAGTCATCTAAATACATCAGAATTTTTGCATATTAGCCTATATAACGTCTAATTATCGTAAATAATTTCTCCGACAGTTCATTAGTGATATATGGAAAGCCTATGAAACACTTATGAAACATTGTTATTTATAATTTTTAATCATCATTTTTTGATCGTTGCGCGTTTTTTTGCGCGCTTTTTTGCGCGCTTTTGTCTGCGCCCTTTTGACGGGTAAGGTCCCTGTTGCGCGCTTTGCGCGCTATTGTCTGCGCGCATTTGTCTGCGCGCATTTGTTACGGCGCCAAGCCATTAAGCCTGCTTTTGTTTTAGAATGAGTCTTAAACTAAAACTTCATTTTAATTACTCTATTTTTGATTCAAATATCGAAGCAATGCAAAATATGTTCTGGTCACATGAACATTTTCTGCTCCAAATCAAATATTCTCAAAGGAATAATAAAACTTTTCTGCTCGAATGCAAGACAAAATCTCCACACAAAACATCTTCTGAAATAGAACCGTTTCAAAATGCAATGCAGACTCAATTTCTGCATCTAAATAGTATCCAGAAACTGACCCATAAATTCTGTGGTTCCAGTTCTGTCGACTTTTTCTCCTTCAGCGGACGTGAGTGTGTGCGCCTGTCCAAAGTCGACGAGTTTGACGTCGAATCGTCTTCGACTGAACATGATGACGTTGTCAGGCTGGATATTGAGATGGACAATGCCACGATGATGTAGGAACTGTAGTCCATCCAACACCTGCAAAACCAGACACTCGATGACTATTTATTTTATTTATCTATTTTATTTATTTATCCATTTCTACAGCGCCCCTTCAAGCTCTCTACTCAGAGGCGCTCCCGATTACAGCGTGGACACACTGCAGCGCCCAAGCAATTGCGAGTGAAGGACTTGCTCAAGTTCTTTACGCGGCGACGTTAGGTGGATTCGAACCTTCCGGATACAAGGCAACGACGCCACCACTACACCACCGTGCCCCACTAATGGTAATATTAAACCATTGACTAACGCTGACATGGTGACTTGGTCATTTGATAATGGTTTCATTATGATATTGCCACTGACTTGTCTGACTTGTTGAAGTTGCACTATATAAATAAATAATGAAATATATAAATATATAATGCAATATATAAATATATAATGCAATATATAAATATATAATGCAATATATAAATATATAATGCAATATATAAATATATAATGAAATATATAAATATATAATGCAATATATAAATATATAATGCAATATATAAATATATAATGCAATATATAAATATATAATGCAATATATATATAATGCAATATATAAATATATAATGCAATATATAAATATATAATGCATTATATAAATATATAATGCAATATATAAATATATAATGCAATATATAGATATATAACGCAACATGTAAACATATAATATGCACAATCATAGCAGTAGAAAATTTGTAAAATACCACAAAAAAGTTTAAAACTCACCTGTTTAATGATGTGTGTCACCAAATATTCATCGTACTTGTTCTTCAGAGAAATGGAGCGGACGCAGTTCTCCCCATACAACTTCTCGAAGATAAGATAGACAAAGTCGTCCGACACATATGCCTCGTACAATCGGGTGATATGCTCCTGGTTCACGCATTTCAGCATCTCGTACTCGCGAAGACTGGCCACCGGATCTGACGGATTGTACTCTGTGATCTTACAGACGCGCTTGATCTTACTTCCATCCTTTGGCTCAACATTGCGCACGATCGAAAATCGTCCCCTAAAACGTTTAATCAATGTCTGATTTGCAAACTGGCATAATTTTAGATTGTAAATATTTATCAATGTGGTGGTGGTATTTGCAGTTTAATGTCACTGTGTGGTAACAAAGACCATTAGCGACGCCCTCCTCCTTTAATCAGGCTTGGGCTTGGGACTGGCAGAGTGCAACCAGTGGCAGAGTTTATTTATCATTGTAAAGTGCTGTTTAGTTTCACTGATCATATTGCATTTACAAATTTATTAGCGCCTCTCATAGCATAGACCATTTGAGGTGTTTTCAGCACGGAAGCCCCGGGGAAAACGAAACGTCATGAAAGAGCGAGAAGATGCGGAGAAGAGCCCATAGAAGATTGGGAAGGCTATTTTAATGTGGAAGAACCTATCACCGCAAACGCTTGGCTTTGAGGCAAGGCACATCGAATACGAGTGACAAAGAGGTCAAGAGGTGGGCGCGATGGCGTAGTGGATATGTTCGTTGCCTTGCAGCCCGAGGGTTGCAGGTTCGAATCCATCTCAAGTCACTGCGTAGGGACCTTGGGCAAGTCCTTCACTCGCAATTGCTCAGCACTTCGGCGTGAAACTCCGATTTCAGTGTCCGCGCTGTAGTCGGGAGCGCCAAGCTGCAGTAGAGAGAGCTTGAAGGGGCGCTATAACAAGTGTACATACACACAAACAAGACGGTAGAGCACAAGGGCTAAACAATGTCGCACAGAGAGGCTTGCACCTTCAGTCGGAGAGACTTCTGGGGACAGGACCAAGTTGGGATTTGGAGACCAGAAGGATGATCTTATATTGGATCCGAGAGGTGATAGGGAACCCATGTAAGACTTCAGCCACACAAGTGGAAATGTGAGAAACTGAGGAAGGTGCAATGCCTAGGAGACTCACAATGCTCTGTTGTTGATATCGTGCAGAACCGAAATTTTTAAGACAAAACTGCAAGGTACTGTGACCGATCTTGACATGTCAAATAGTTTTCAGCATTTTATCATAGGACAGTTAGAGTAAACTACCTCCAGATTTCTGATCCAAATGTCAGGTACTTCGCAGGATCGGTCTCCTGCAGATGAATCTCTCGATCGAGAATGTTCAGACCCTTAAGTTTCTCCTCCGAGATGTCGTCCGTGGAAAGGTTTTCGGTCGACCCATGTAGGCTGGTCGTTGGCGTCTGCTCAGGTGACGGACGGTTGGCTGCCTGGCGAGAACGAAGCAGGATGCGCTTTGTTTCCTCATCAATGTCAAGAGATGACGCTCCTATCGAAACAATGGAAACAAAACAATCATTAATTCATTGGCATATGGGGTGGGTGGTGTAGTGGTGGCGTTGTTGCCTTAAAGCCGGAAGGTTGGAGGTTCGAATCCACCTCAAGTCGCTGCGTAGGGACCTTGGGCAAGTCCTTCACTCGCAATTGCTCAGCGCTTCGGCGTGAAACTCCGATGCAGTGTCCGCTCTGCAGTCGGGAGCGCCTCTGAGTAGAGTGCTTGAAGGGGCGCTATAACAAGTGCACATACAAACAAATATATGGGTTGGCCAAAAAAAAACCCTGCTAACTTAACTCTCTACCGACCAAAGTGTAGTGAATGGTATCTCATGACACGATGACGCTTACGGAGTGGAGAGAGTCAATCATACAACGTTTCAGAACAGAATAATATGTAGTCAGTGTTGTTCAAAAACAAAACTCAAAGCTCAAAGTCTTCGAAAGCACTGTAACATTCTTCAACATGATTAAACAAAATAATTCACGCTACTCTTGAAGCTCATCATGACTGTCAAACTGGTTGAACCTTGTCACACCTTCTATGATTTTTCGCAATTCTACGAAACCTTCTGGTCATTATGAATAACCTCGTAACGTCCAAAGAAATAAAACAAGGGGCTGACCTTTTCGTTTAGTTCGAACCTCAACAGAAGCCCAACTGTACGGACTCTGACCAAACTTGTTGAGGGCACAGATTCTGAATCGGTATGAGGTATCAGGGCGAATGCCTTTAACAAGTGCGCACTCATCAATACAGTACGTTGCTGTAGTCCAGCGTTCATCACCTACAATGGCAAGCACGCTAAACTGTCACAAAAAGAAATTGATTTAATAGCTAGATCTAAAATTTGCAAGAAGATTTTAAACCGGAAATAACAAGGAAACATGTAACAAGGTCAAAATCTAGGCAAATAAAAACTGATTCGAGGTTCTGGAAGATCTTAGTTAGAGCAAAGACACAAAAGAACTTGAAATTTTGAACATCCAGTAAAAATCAAGACAGACTTTGGCTTGAGGAATAGAACGAACAAAAGCAAGAACTTGGAACTTAGAAAAAACCAATTTCACAGAAAGAACTGAGAAGTAAGAACTGGAATTTCAAGCAATGACTTTCTTAGTCTCAGCTCTCTAGATTCTCCTGGTTATTATCTTTCTTCAGTTCAGACTATCATACGACAAACTAATACTGCAAATAAGTAAACAGAAATAAAGTAAGAACTACTGTTCTAGTGTTCTTACCTGGCTTGAACCAGTCAACCTTGTACGCCTGAATATAGCTGTTACCATCCGTCTCTGGTTCTTCCCAAATCATGAATGCCTCACGGTCGGATATTTTCGTTACGTGTGGTCGCCCTGGTCGACTTGGGTGGTCTGGAAAATCAGTCGAATGCAAATTACTTTAAGAAAATACCAAACTCGCCAACTGTTATTTACTAGATGATTTCTAAGCTAATATTTTCACTAGTTATGTAAATCGACTGCGTAACATACGCACTAAACAGTCTAGTTGTTGTGCTATTCTGCACAGAACCTGTCGCAGGATGTTTTCATAATCAGTTATCGGATGAAAAAAATGATAATTATCTCATTACATCTATTTACAAAACATTGAAGTGCCTTTTCAATTCACATGCAGTTAATACAATCAATTTAATGAAGGTGAAAGACCTTCAATTAAAAATGGGTAGAGCTGCTGAAGGTTTATTTTCTATTATAACCATGGTTGAATGTAGTTTTGAAAGTTGCCGGGTCTGACTTTGGCAGACGCCTTTGACCCGAAAATTTTCTCACGACCGTTTTTTAGTCATTCAACCAAAACTTTTGAAAAATCCTACCATTTTTACCTAGTTTTGGCATCTGACCACCTCTTTAAATAGTCATTCCCAACTGATTTCCGTTTTTTCTATGCGTTCATGTGTTAAACAATCGACCTGGTTGAGAACCAGCAACGACAGGTCAAGATAATCAATGCCGGATCGCAGACCCGGACCGACCCGGCTCACTTTCGACCCTGATTAAAACCACAAACCTAACCCTACAGGCCTACACCAATAAAGACAGTCTTCTTACAAACCTCCACAGAGCATTCTTGCTCGGCAAGTGACGGTTCCAAACTTGTTTCTTGCAACACATTTGTACACTCCGAAATCATTGGGCTTCGTCTGTAGTACGGTGAAAGAGTGGCGGCCGTCATCACAACGCACAATTCGAACCCTTCCACCCTCGTTAAGTAGTTCCTCATTTCTGAACCAAGACACAATAGGCATTGGATTTCCGATGACAAGCACTTTCATAGTACAGCTATCTCCAACGCTGTACGCCTTGTCGTGGATCTTCTCCTTGAAAATCGGAGGAAAACCTGAGCAAAGAAAATCACGCTTAAATATTCAAATTCTGCAATGGATACATAATGTTCTGATAAAATTCATTTCTATTGAAACTGTAGCAGCTATAGCAGCTGTATAGTTATAATCGGCTAATTATAACTGTAATTATATAGTGAAATATATTCTTCTTTCTCAAGACGATTGAACCTTTTTTACATAAGTTTTCTTATATATTAACTTCATTAATTAATTAATTAATTAATATACAATTATATCAGCTGGAAAATACTGAGAAGTAACATTCACTAAGCAACACTAGATGCCATTGGAAACACATGTTCATCAGTTTGTAAGAAGAGCTCAGGTAACTAGAGAAGTACGCACTGCTAACATCTACAGTTCCAAGACAATATCTGTAAACCACCATACTTTGGAATTATATTATGATTGATTGATTGATCTACCAAAAAGTTCAAACATATAGCAATACAGAACAATGAGCGGATTCATCCATGTGCAAATGGGTCACGTACAAATGGAACTGCGCTACAGTTAGTTGGTTTGATGATGTCAATAATGAACAATGCAGCTTAACCACTACATAACCATAATCATCAATTAAATTTTTAAAAGTAACTGTCGCCATGATTAAGAGAATGACAACTATTGCGGGGCATGGTGGTGCAGCCAATGCCTTGGAGCCGGAGGGTTCCATGTTTGAATCCACCTGAAGCCGCCACGTAGGTAGTGTTGTTTTAATATTGCCCCAATTTTAGTTTTAGTTTTAGTTTTGATTGTTAGTCCTAATTTTAGTTTTAGTTTTAGTTTTAATTGTTGCTGAATATTAGTTTTAGTTTTCGTTTTCCTTTTTATGGATCATTTTTAGTTTTAGTTTTAGTTTTCGTATGCCAATTTTAGTTTTAGTTTTTGTTTTAGTATGCCAATATTAGTTTTAGTTTTAATAATCTGGGGCTACACACTCGTTAGCAGTGAATACCGTTTCGTTTCTTGAATAAACTATATTGATACAAATCAATACGAAGATGTGCTGAACATAAAACGTGATCATTATGTGAAATGTCATTTGCTGCCCAATTGATAAATACCTCAACATTACAGTTCATAACTTTTTTGGAATTAATATAACATTTTATGACAACGATATTTGCAGTTGGTCACCACAGGAAGGTCAAAATTACGTATCAACCCTGATCGTACATGTAAATAATTATAGTGTCCCTCAGTGATATTTTAGTTCTTATATTAATTCTACTTCTAGTTCTTATTCACTTCTGTTGACGTGATTTTACTTCCACTTCTAGTTCTCAAATAATTTCACTTCTAGTTCTTATTCACTTCTGCCTGAAGCAATTTTACTTCTACTTCTAGTTCTCAAATAATTTTGCTTCTTCCAGTTACAGTTTTTATATAGTTTTACCTATCCGTGCACTTGTCAGTTTTTATCACTCTTTGATATCCCAGGTAACTGGCCCAGGGAATTATTGTTCCTGCTATGCCTGTGGGATCCATAGAATAATGATAGCATCACTGGCGTGATGAGCAGGTACAATGTAGGATGCAGGGTATCATCCCAAAGTCTATCATGCGCTAGAATGTTTGATAACACTAGTCTGGATATATGAATGCAAAGAACTAAACATCCCAAAATGGAATATTGTAATGTGAAGTGAATGAATGAGAATAATATGATATTGTGCGACTATTCACGCAGTTCTAGCAGGATTTTACACAGGCAAAGCATATCAATGAGAATATTTTATGACTGTAAAGACTTACTCTTACCTCGGGTCAAACAAAGTGGTCCGTTTCCTTGTTTGGCCTCAAAATATATTGCTACAGAAATTCTCCTAGACTAATAAATTTCACCCTGGATATATTAGATCCTGGCCAGGGACTTCTCTTGGTTTCTCTCTCGAAGGGCAATCCTAGGCTGAGTAGGCTCTTATCTACACCAGAGAAGACTATACTTTTCATCGCCAGCCACAGCAAGACAGAGTCTTCCTTCCAGCGGACAGCCTTTGTTCACTCTCACGTACCTCACCATTGTTTCTCCCTATTCACTGGCCAATCATATCTTACCTAACTCCACTGGTCACCCTGCCTGTCGGCCCTGCAAGGCTTCCTCAGACAATCACTGCCATGCATTACTCCGATTTGCATATTAATAGCCCATAATCCCCAAACCGCTTTGGACAAGTTTAGAGCCATAATTATGACCCCGGGTATACAGGTAAAACGACCCACTTGTGAGTAATCTCCTTCCTCACAATACTAAAATACGCCATTTGCACAATACGCACAAATAAGGAAAGTAAGGTGAAATTACGAGCAAATTATTTAATTTTCGTTTGGCCAAATATCGTTTTAGTTTTCGTTTGATCAATTTTCGTTTACTTTTAGTTTTTATTGCTGCATATTTCGTTTTAGTTTTAGTTTTCGCTGTCAGTGTGTCTTAGTTTAAGTTTTCGTTTTCGTTAACGAAAACGTTTCATTTTCGTTAATTACCATTTTCGTTTTCGTTAACGAAAACAACCCTACACGTAGGGACCTTGAGCAAGTCCTTCACTCGCAATTGCTTGGGCGCTTTGGCGTGAAACTTCGATGCAGCGCCACTGCCCACACTATAGTCGGGAGCACCTCTGAGTAGAGATCTTGAAGGGGTGCTAAAGAAATGTAGAAGTAAATATGTTTTTAAAATTTATTTATCAGGTATCCATGATGTGACATAAACCTGATTCTTTCTTGTAGATGTCCTTCATCTGCCAGATGTTTCGATGCGAAGCGAGAGATGCGATCGGAAGCTTGTCCTCCATCTCCAACTCCTTTTCCAGGTCCCTTGGGTCTCGGCGCTCCTTCATCGACGACCTCAGGCTGCTTGGGATGGTACTTGTTCGACGGTACTTGGCCATTCGGACGGAAAGTCCCGTGTCCTTTGACGGGAAGAGGTGAGTATCAGGACCCGTCTGGTAACTGGTGGAATATTCATACCACGTATTCTCATCTTCGTATTCTCTTCCCCATTCAGATTCAGACTCTGATCCGACGGATGAAGCCATCCCAGAAAGTAAAGTCGGTGGACCAATCGCCTACAGTCATCAGAACGTCAACGCGATCAAACATCCATGTATCGGAACTGTTGTGTGTTACTAATTTAGCAGATAGAAAGTTATAGAATGCAAAAGAGTGCCAAGTGCAAAGGATCGAGTGCCAAGTGCAAAGGATCGAGTGCTAAGTGCAAAGGATCGAGTGTCAAGTGCAAAGGATCAAGTGCCAAGTGCAAAGGATCGAGTGCCAAATGCAAATGATCGAGTGCTAGGTGCATACGATCGAGTGCTAAGTGCAAAGGATCGAGTATTAAATGCAAAAGATCGAGTGCTAAGTGCAAAGGATCGAGTGCTAAGTGCAAAGGATCGAGTCTAAAATGCAAAGGATCAAGTGCTAAGTGCAAAGGATAGAGTGCCAATTGCAATGGATGGAGTGCCAAGTGCAAAGGATCGAGTGCTAAGTGCAAAGGATCGAGTGCTAAGTGCAAAGGATCGAGTGTCAAGTGCAAAGGATCAAGTGCCAAGTGCAAAGAATCGAGTGCCAAGTGCAAAGGATCGACTGCTAAGTGCAAACGATCGAGTGCTACATGCAAAGAATCGAGTGTCAAGTGCAAAGGATCAAGTGCCAAGTGCAAAGGATCGAGTGCCAAATGCAAATGATCGAGTGCTAAGTGCAAACGATCGAGTGCTACATGCAAAGGATCGAGTGCTAAGTGCAAAGGATCAAGTGCTACATGCAAAGGATCGAGTGTCAAGTGCAAAGGATCAAGTGCCAAGTGCAAAGGATCGAGTGCCAAATGCAAATGATCGAGTGCTAAGTGCAAACGATTGAGTGCTACATGCAAAGAATCGAGTGCTAAGTGCAAAGGATCGAGTGCTACATGCAAAGGATCGAGTGTCAAGTGCAAAGGATCAAGTGCCAAGTGTGAAAGATCAAGTGCCAAATGCAAATGATCGAGTGCTAAGTGCATACGATCGAGTGCTAAGTGCAAAGGATCGAGTGTCAAATGCAAATGATCGAGTGCTAAGTGCAAACGATCGAGTGCTACATGCAAAGGATCGAGTGCTAAGTGCAAAGGATCGAGTGCCAAGTGCAAAGGATCGAGTGCCAAGTGCAAAGAATCGAGTGCCAAGTGCAAAGGATCGACTGCTAAGTGCAAACGATCGAGTGCTACATGCAAAGGATCGAGTGTCAAGTGCAAAGGATCAAGTGCCAAGTGCAAAGGATCGAGTGCCAAATGCAAATGATCGAGTGCTAAGTGCATACGATCGAGTGCTAAGTGCAAAGGATCGAGTATTAAATGCAAAAGATCGAGTGCTAAGTGCAAAGGATCGAGTGCTAAGTGCAAAGGATCGAGTGCTAAAGTGCAAAGGATAGAGTGCCAATTGCACTGGATGGAGTGTCAAGTGCAAAGGTTCGAGTGCTAAGTGCAAAGGTACGAGTGCTAAAGTGCAATGGACCTGCAAAGGCAACATCTGTGGTAGTACAACAAATCGCTGAAAGAAACTATTAGTGCCCTGCACGAACAACATTTCAAGAATATATAGCCACTTAACACTCGTACCACATACGAAGATCTTGACTATATTTAGGTAGAAAGTCAGACAGCAAGGCAGCCTATGATGGCTAATCAAACGCACAGTAACATCGCTGAATCAAATTTAAAAACATTGTTTAATTATTTATTTATTTGTTTATTTCCCGAACCAAACAATCATAATACAATTATGGCAGTGAACAACATAATACTGTCACATAATTTGGTTGACAAGGGGAGACCCAGAAGGGATGGACAATCCCGCTAATAAGGCCACCCAGTAATCATCTAAAAAATGAAATAAAAACACAATGGCACATGACAGTTCATTTTATTGCAGGAACACGAAGTTAATTAGGTAAAAAAACTTATTACTTTCTACCTAATTAATAATTAAAATAATATTTTTAAATTCGATTTTTAATCACCTGCAGCATTCCAGCCGCCCCATCTTCCAATTGAACCGATCCAGCGTTGCTATGGTGATCGTCATCATCATCATCAACACCTGGCAGACGCAAGATTGGAACGCTGATTGGTGCACCCATCTGAGGCGCAGACGCTGTCTCCATCAGGTATGACGTCAGCAGTTTTGGCGCAACGACGGTCTTCACGGTTGTAAGACCACGCTGCTCACAGAGAAATCATTATCAACAATGATGTTTCTGCTTGCTCCTATGAACTCTTAAAAAGTACACCGAAAGAATGAAAGCTAAAAATTTAAAATGAGCAGCTCCATTAATACTTATTTCTTTATTGTTACCATTATTTTGTGAAATCCCATGCGTGGAAATTCAGTAGGTACCAACAACTACATAGCTGACAAACATTTCAGAAACTGCACAGGCACCAAAACTTTGTTACCATTGGCTACAAAAAACTTAACCTTGTACGTTAAAAAGTGTTTTGTCTCAAAAGCTGTTCACGAATTTTTACGTGACAATCGTCAAGTGTTAAATCTAACAGACCTAACGGAACTTCAAAAGCAAAAATCATTCAACCATGTAAAGTTTTCATAAGATACCAGAGAACGGCTCTGGACATTTATATCACTGTCAGATATATGTCAACATTCCAAGTTAATTCATTCATTCATTCATTTCGAGGATTTATATAGCGCCCCTTCAAGGAACCTACTCAGAGGCGCTCCCAGCCCAGCCACAGCTAAAAAATAGGATTTGAGATATTTAAAAAATGCAGAGGAATTTAGCCTAGGCTTAAGTCGCAAAGTTAGTGGGAGGCCATTCCAGATAGCGGGACCCACAACAGAAAAGGCTCGGCGCTGTCTCATAGAATTTCAAGTTACCTCCCACTTCCTTCGGAACATGTACTGGCGATGTCGATCCAAACTGATGCGGTTTCCAAGTCCTCTGTGATTGGCGAGATCAATGAACGGATGTTCAATTGCTTGCGTGGCAGTCATGCGTTTCCTAGCAGAACACAACACACAAAACAAATCAGTTCAATTCCAGGTCTTCAAGGTCAGTTCAGTCATTTTCCAGGTCAGTTCAGTCATTTTCCAGGTCAGTTCAGTCATTTTGCAGGTCAGTTCAGTCATTTTCCAGGTCAGTTCAACCATTTTACAGGTCAGTTCAATCATTTTACAGGTCAGTTCAGTCATTTTCCAGGTCAGTTCAGTCATTTTCCAGTTCAGTCCTTTTCTAGGTCAGTTCAGTCATTTAGTGAGTCTGCCTATGAGTTTAAGACCAGAAGAATCATGGTACAAAAAGGCAGCCTATGACACTAAAGGAAGATGAGTTCAGTCTTCACTAATTTTAACAGTTGAGCCTGCATTCGTTCATTAACATCACTCAACAGAATTAAAATGTGTAGACCTTACTATGAGCTCTACGTATATTAATCAAATTGCTAAAACTACAATCAATAGGTTTCATTGCTGCCATTCAGCTTACTTAATAAACATGTGGTGATAGTACCCGTACTTTATCTGACAAATGGTAAAACATAGAATTTAACCAAATAAAAGCACCTCAAAAGTAAAGATGCTTACTTTGGGTTGACTTCAAGCAGGCGGTCAATAAAGTCCTTCGCCTCGGCTGAAATGTCGGCAAATGCTTCGCTATCAAATTCCCATTTTCCATCCTGAACCTGAAGCAATGTATCTCTCGGGCAGCCCTTGTGGAATGGCGAAATTCCACTCAGTCTAAAGAAATAATGACCAGTTTATACGCAATAGAATGCAACCTACGTGTTTCCAACAATTTCTTCTCTTTGGCTGATGAAAAAATGTAACAGTATGCAAGTCAATCAATCAACCAATCAATCAATAAATCAATCGATCGATCGCTTGATTAATCAATCAAAACATTTTTATTGCCATGAAGTACATAATTATGTCAACAAATATGAATAACATTGCACTTAGACATATAGACAAAATGGAGGCCATGAAGGGATAAAATCCTGCCAAAGGAACACCAATTCTTATCTTGTAACACAGAGGTTAACAATATATTCCTAACTAGTTAATTAAAAGGTTACTAAGAAATGCCGAAATAAAGCAAGTTTTAAGTTCAGGCATGTATAGCCCATACAGAAATTGGTACAACACATCTTAAGTGCCTTAAACTAGCACTACCTAACATAAGCAGTTATATAGGGTTCATTTCAGGATCCTGGGACTCTACCAGGATCCTTCCTTACTAAACTTAAAACTGTTCTTTTTGGGTGCGCTGGAGTCGGGAGCGCCTCTGAGTAGTTTTTCTTGAAGGAGCGCTATATAAATGCTCGAATGAATGAATTAATTCAGAACAATTACTAATAGAGTATAAGCAGTTATATAGGGTTCATTCTCAACAATTACTAACAGAATATAAGCAGTTATTTAGAGTTCATTCAGAACAATTACTAACAGAATATAAGCAGTTATATAGGGTTAATTCAGAACAATTACTAACAGAATATAAGCAGTTATATAGGGTTAATTCAGAACAATTACTAACAGAATATAAGCAGTTATAAAGGCTTCATTCGGAACAATTACTAACAGAATATAAGCAGTTATATAGGGTTAATTCAGAACAATTACTAACAGAATATAAGCAGTTATAAAGGCTTCATTCAGAACAATTACTAACAGAATATAGGCAGTTATATAGAGTTAATTCAGAACAATTACTAACAGAATATAGGCAGTTATATAGGGTTAATTCAGAACAATTACTAACAGAATATAAGCAGTTATAAAGGCTTCATTCAGAACAATTACTAATAGAGTATAAGCAGTTATATAGGGTTCATTCTCAACAATTACTAACAGAATATAAGCAGTTATATAGAGTTAATTCAGAACAATTACTAACAGAATATAATCAGTTATATAGGGTTAATTCAGAACAATTACTAACAGAATATAAGCAGTTATATAGGGTTAATTCAGAACAATTACTAACAGAATATAAGCAGTTATATAGGGTTAATTCAGAACAATTACTAACAGAATATAAGCAGTTATAAAGGCTTCATTCGGAACAATTACTAACAGAATATAAGCAGTTATATAGGGTTAATTCAGAACAATTACTAACAGAATATAAGCAGTTATAAAGGCTTCATTCAGAACAATTACTAACAGAATATAGGCAGTTATATAGAGTTAATTCAGAACAATTACTAACAGAATATAGGCAGTTATATAGGGTTAATTCAGAACAATTACTAACAGAATATAAGCAGTTATAAAGGCTTCATTCAGAACAATTACTAATAGAGTATAAGCAGTTATATAGGGTTCATTCTCAACAATTACTAACAGAATATAGGCAGTTATATAGAGTTAATTCAGAACAATTACTAACAGAATATAAGCAGTTATATAGGGTTAATTCAGAACAATTACTAACAGAATATAAGCAGTTATATAGGGTTAATTCAGAACAATTACTAACAGAATATAAGCAGTTATATAGGGTTAATTCAGAACAATTACTAACAGAATATAGGCAATGACGCCAACGCTCCAGAGGTCTGCGGCCGGTGTCACCGATTCCTCCCTGGCCACTTCAGGAGCACAGAACTCAGGCGTTCCATACTTGACCATCATCTTGCGAGTTGGGTTGAATCGTCGAGCAAAGCCAAAGTCAATGACCTTCAACTCATCAGACGATGGACTCTCAAGGAGAAGGTTTTCAGGCTGTAAAGCAAAGACTTAAATCAGCCGTTCAGCCAATCACGTGCTAGAAAAACCTGATAATTTATACAGAACATGGCAGACAGAAGCATTGTTGTATTCATCATCATCATGAAGATCAATACAGTGTGGTGATCTATTCCGCATGATACTCTATTCAGTATGGTGATCTATTCAGTATTATACTCTGTTCAGTACGGTGATCTATTCAGCATGATACTCTATTCAGTATGGTGATCTATTCAGTATTATACTCTGTTCAGTATGGTGATCTATTCAGCATGATACTCTATTCAGTATGGTGATCTATTCGGTATACTTAATTCAGTATGGTGATCTATTCAGGCGAATAATTAGGTACATATTAATCTTTTTATATACTTCTATTCAGCATGATACTCTATTCAGTATGGTGATATATTCAGTATTATACTCTATTCAGTATGGTGATCTATTCGGTATTATACTTTATTCAGTATGGTGATCTATTCAGCAGTGTTCTGGGTCTTTGTAAACCTAATGAACAAGGGTTCAAAGCTGCTGACATGACTCTATAGAAGGTTAGGGGTAGCCCTGAATAGAAGCACTGAACTGTCTAGAAATGGTCTGTGTCTACAAACCCTGAGGTCAAGGTGAATGACGTTCTTCGAGTGCAAGTACTCAACGGCCAGCAGCAACTGACGCAAGTAGAATGCAGCCTCACTCTCTCGGAATGCATTTTCGGTCACCAGCTTTGCAAGCAGCTCACCGCCAGTCACACTAGAACAAGTAAAAACAATACATAAGAACAATTTGTTAATTAATAAAAAAAATAATGATTAATATGTACCAAATTATTTGCAAAAGAGCCAATAGCTAGTACCAGATCAATCAGTCAAAATTATATAGCATACGCTCTTGAAAGGTACTCTAAACTCCAAGGAAATATTTTAAAAAGTCTCAACGAGTTGATAGAAAGGTGAAGAAAGGATGTGAGGGAGGGAATGGACCTCCAGTAGAAACCCAATCCATATCATTTGGCCAATAACAGATACCTTACATTACTTTCACTTTTTTATCATACATTATCTTACATCTCAAATACTCCAACTCATTATACTTTGTCAAACACTGAATCTCTTACATCTCCATGACAATGGCAAGTCGCTTTTTGTCTTCGTAGCCATCGATGACCTGAACGATGTTGTTGTGGTAAAGTAGTGACATCATTTCCAGTTCCTGCGACAGTTCGTCCTTCAGCAGGACGTCGTTGTAACGCAGGAACTTGGCAGCGTACTGGTTCCCTGAATTCTTGTCAATGACCCTTCGTACTACACCAGCAGATCCTCTGAAAAGAAAACGTGCATGCAGAATTTCTTGGAACTTAGAGAATTTCAAGCAAAAGACAACAATTGATTGGCTAAAGTAACTGTATGCACGTACATATAAAGAAATTGGTAGGCCTACTGCACCTGTTGAATGTCCTCACAATAACACTGACCAGGACATGTAAAGTTCAGTGTGAACAAACAGCACATCAATAAGCCAGCTACACAATACACAATACACATGTTCAGTGTTCACAATAGAAAATTTACCATACACAATACACATGCTCAGTGTTCACAATAGAAAATTTACCAGATGCCCCCAGCTCAACCGAAAAAAAACAGTTCCTGGATAAATGTATCATTAATTTATTGTGTGATTCCAGTTTCAAAAGAGGTCCTCAGATCATTAATGTTAACCTGCGGCTTCATCTGATGAAACATGAAACAGAAAAAACCCAGAGAGGATTAGAATGGCAAGGTTTCTTCTGACATTTTATTTATACTGCAGGACAGCATTTTATAACAGGAATTTAAAAACTACAAAATACATCAAACTTTACCTCCCAATCTCATCAATCACATGAAAATATTCCTCAACGGCAGCCGGGTTAAACTTAATGTCTCTCCGCAAACCAGCCTTCTCTGTTTAGACACAGAAAGCAGCACATTTTTAATTGAACAGGTTAGATCAAATTTAAAAACAGTCAAACTATACCTCTAAGTTCTAAGGCATATCACTCAACAAAATTTAATACAAGTTCAAACATGCTGATACTGATGTAAATCATTTATTTAAAAATAGAAAAAAGCGAATCAGTAGTTCAGTACATGAATTTGATGATTAAAAAGAAAGATGAAAATACCATCAAGAATTCAGGTTTAATTAATCACATCAATGGTGCTGGTGTCCAATGCATAAGGCGTCAACCGGTGGTACACCAAACGACACCATATCAAGTCAATAAACTACTCATCATAACAGAACATGCCGGAAGTGAAATGTTCATGAAAAAGAGTAAGCTTAATTTTCAACGACACCTATTGCACAAGTTGTACGCAACAACTGACACATATTTCTAACATAAAGTCCTAACAGCTGTGCAACATTGCAGTGCTGATGGTAAATAAAATACTGGTAATACTGCACAAGCCATTGACATAAAATTTACCTCCGAGAGCTCTCGCCTTACGCTGGGAACCAATGGTGTCGTCCACTACGCTCTGCTGAAAAGGGAGACATATTTGCTCCTTTTGCTCGTACTGCAACCATGAAGATTCGAGCCTTTTCTGTAGCTGGGCCAGTGGTCTGGAATGGCCTTCCTTTAGAACTACGCCTACAATGGGACTCTACCAGGATCCTTCTCTACCAAACTTAAAACTGTTCTTTTGGAGCACACTGGAATCAGGAGCGCCTCTGAGTAGTTTTTCTTGAAGGGGCACTATATAATTTCCGAATGAATGAATGAATAAAAGTCCTTAGAATTCATGGTGTACCACCAGAACCAAAATTCTAATACTGGACGAGCTGTGACGGATGTAGATACCTGTGATTTTGACATTTGCATTGCAGTACACTTTTCCAGCGACATTCTCCGCAATGCACTCGTAGATTCCTTCGTCCATGCGGATGGCGTTCTGAACGCTCAGCGTCCAGTGATCGAATTCCTCTCGAGCAATTCGGATGCGGTGAGATCCTGCGATTGGTCGCCAGTCCTTCTTAAAAGAAACTGTCGGATACGGTATTCCATGTACGCGACACTCCAGCTTTCCGTTGCCAAGAAGGTGGAAAACTTGATCTTTCATTGGCTCAAGGAAAGTTGGAGGATCTGAAACAAGCAAACAGCATAATATAAATCTGTCTAAATCGGTAATTTTACCTTGAAAGCGAAGGGATTTTTTTAAACTGCAAAATATCTCGTCAGCAGAGATGTTTTCTTAGAAATCTACAACCAGATTAACCACAAAAATAGACGTCTAAATCAGAAAAGGCTGCATTCAAAACTTTACATAAAATACAGAAAGAAATGATTACATTGAATACTGTTTGAATGTGAGTTTTACTATGGCTTCAAATGATGTTTCAAATATCTTAACACTTTCCTAGTGACATTAACCTTTTTCAGAAATTAAAACTGAGATAGAATGGCATAAAGCAGCGGTTCCCAACCGGTGTCCCATGGGCTAAAAGTGGCACGCCTGGCCTACAAAAATGGCCTGCAGCATATCAATGAATTAAGAAAAATATATGTAAAAATTGACAATTTGGACATGATAGAATATATAATTCTTTTCTATTACAAAGTATCTTATTTGGACGTTAATAAATCACAACAAACATTCTATTTTGAATCAATAATAACAATTTTATACGCCTTTAGTTAATTAAATCTTAGCCTTGTGGCCCCCTAATGTCCTTCAACTAAGAAAAAGTGGCCCTTGTGTCCTCCAACTTAGAAAAAGTGGCCTGACAGTCAAAAAAGGTTGGGAACCACTGGCATAAAACATAACACATAAAAAAACAAGATGGACAGCATTGGACACTGACCTGATTTAATAAATTATTTAACAATAACATAAGATATCATGGAACAAGATGAAACTAAGTAAGATAAAGTAAAATTCACCTGACATATCCACTTTAATGACGCGTGTAGCAGATCCAAACTGGTTTTCGACGTGCGCTTTGTATTCGCCCACGTCTGACCAGGAGAAGTCGGCGATCTGCAGAACCAGTTCACCCGCATCGGACAGACTGCTTGTGAATTTCTCACCCAAATCAATTCTGAAAACATAGAAACACATTAAAAATGTATAATTTACATTTATTAACTTAAAGCAAATTCGTAGAGCTTGGCACTGAATCAGCAATATATCTTGCTGTGTCATTAGTTCAGACCAAGACAAAGTGTGTGAAGTAGGTCATCTAGTTTTTAAACCAATGCAGAATATTTATACAAGCTACACTATACATGCTATATTTATACATGCTACACTGCACGCTATATTTATGCATGCTACACATGCTTTTTCTGTGGTTGGCCCCATGGTATGGAATGGCCTCCTCTTGAACTGCACCTGTTCCTTGGGTCACTCTCCAACACATTCTATAAGCACTTTCAAACTGTTATTTTTGGCATTGCTGGAGCTGGGAGCTACATCCTCCTACAATCACTCAACCAATAGTAATAAAGTAATACTATTCTCCATTACCTTTTCACCTATATCACCCTACATTGACTCCCTACCGCACACTGCTACCAAAAGTGTGCCCCACTTTATAAACTATCTCTTAGAAACTTGGACACTTACATAACATCGTGGAAGTACCAAATGATCTTTGGCTCTGGATAGGCACGTAATCGAAGTATAAGTTTTGAAATCTGCCCTTCCACACCGTACTGATTTTCATCGGTTTCACCAAGAAATTCTGGCAGAATTTCTTAAAAAAACAAACAAAGGCAATGAGGCAAAGAAACACAATCTGATCAAACAGTAACAACTTACGATAATCATAAAAATAATTCATCATTGCTCTCATTTTCTTTCCTGCTTATAAGTTTGCCTGCTCCAATTCATTCTGATTTAATCACAACAAGGAAACACAATTGCTGTGGTTTGTCTGTCCTTAAGTCTGCTTTTCGGGAATCTTGCATATGAATGAATTTATAAACACCTAGCCAAGCCATAGAGCTGCATAGCCCTCTGACCAATTCTGCCTGCAATTATAATTTTTCCCTACACATTTGTTCATTCATTCCAATTTCCCAACTAGATCAAGACTGCTCCATCAAATTCTTCTATCTCATCTGGTCCTATAGCAATGTAATATAGATATTTCCAGCATTTCTTGGTTCTTTTGCGTTCTATCTCACTTCTCATACTGCAAGACTATTCCAATGTCCCAATTGCCATACTTTCCTCACTACGCTAATTCTGTTACCTGTATATATCCATCAAAACCGTTTGCTGCTACACGTCTTGAGGTATGGTAACATAAGAGTTTATGTACATACACAATTTGTAGTAAGAACTTCAAGTTACAGTTCTACCACAGAAACAGAATTTAAAACGAAATTTGTGACACTAGGTTTCTCTAGCGGTTCTCATATCTCGACAACACATTATACTCACTTGAAACTTGAAAATCACAGAGATTAAAAAACTCAAAGAAACGGCCTTAGAGCCTAATTAAAAGAAAAGGACAACTCTCAGTAGGTATTCCTTTTCAGCTGCCTTTTCAGTCCTTGACCGTGGCAGAATTTCATACTGTAAAGCCTAGACTAGACCAAGTCTAAAAACTCATCCTTTTACCATCAGAAAGAGGCAACTGAAGTGGATGGGGCATGTATCAAGAATGGGGCAAGAGAGGAGAGCAAAACAAGCAACAATTTGGACTCCGGAGGGCAAACGTGGTAGAGGGAGGCCAAGGAAGAACTGGAAGGAGACCATTTGAGAGGATTTTCAGGGTCTGGAGATGACGTGGAACGATGCTGTGGAAGTGGCGAGGAACAGAGTGGAATGGATAAACTGCATTGCCTGATGTGCAGAGCTGCACGGGAAGGACTAAGGTCTAAGGTCATGAACTCCAGTTCTTGGCTTTCCATCTGATATCAATCACCCTAGAATTTGGTTTGCACCACGATTTGCATATAGCAGCAACCATTGACTGGTGCCTTAAGCAAAAAGATGTTGGCACAATAAAAAACACAATTCATACTCAGATGTTCAGGAACTCGTCTGGCTGGAACATGTTCCACCACTTTCTTTTCCTTCTTCTTCCGCTCACTGACATCTTCTCGTACTTCAAGGACATCTGGAAGAAGAAGACAAACAAACATTCCAAGGTATATAAACTTAAAGATTTATAATACATGAAAACTAAATTGAAAAATATTGAACAAGGGATGGATGAAATGACGACCAAAGATAAAAATAGTTGAGACTACAGTACAACTTGGTCATAGTTAGATCTGTAAATACTGCTACTATCAATAGGAAAATCTACGCTAATGACAGACAAATTTATGTTAGTATCGCCAAAAATTGTCAATGATACTTTATAACAGATTCACATTCCGGTGTGACCTTGCACGCTTTACAAATTTATTTAATAATAATAATAATAATAATAACAATAATAATAATAATAATAATATGTCCGATCAGCCAATCAATAAGACTGTACCTTCTTTCTTTCGGAGCATCACGGGCATGGAAGGTTCTGCAATTCCGTATTCATTAGCAGCTTTAACTCGGAAGTAGTAGTCTTTGTACTGGCTGTACTTTGCAACCTGCAGTTCTGTTTCCTTCAGATCCGTCGCAATCCTTGTCCATTCGAGGTTTGGTGGAATGCGTTGCTCTATGATGTACCAGATCGGAGTCTGGACGGCATAGTTTGGTATCGACGATGGCTTCCAATTCAGCCAGAAGGAATCCGCCGTCAGGTCAACGATTTCCGGCTTATCCCAGATCGTCCTCGGCTTCACCTTTGACTTGAACTCGTTACTGTCTCTGACTTTTCTTGCTTCAATTTCTGACAGACAAATAATACTACACTGTTATGGAAGGACCGACCTGACAGTTAATCAGTTATCACTCATAATATTATAATATTACAATAAAATAATATTTATTATTTTATTACTACTACTACTGCTGCTGCTTCTGCTGCTGCTACTACTGCTACTACTGCTGCTGCTACTGCTACTACTACTACTATTAATATTATTATAATAACAACCTATAATCATCAATCAACAGCAGTAATAGAGTAGAGTATATAAAAACAACTGCAAACTAGATGTCCTCGTATCCCTCTCTTACAAGCGGCCTATATTTGGAGGCCTGGAAACAGGAATCGCCGTGACAAACTGTCATTACATTCATACAATTGACCCATTTATAATCTAATCAATCAACCACAAATGTAAGTATATACCCCAGAAACATCAATAATTTAAATAAGTGCACATCTGAACAGGGGCGGATCCAGGGGGGCCAAAATGGCCATGGCCCCCCATTAAAAAATTGCATGGACGTGGCCACCCCCATTTGGTTTCAACAAGCCATTAAATAAATGCAGCGAGAGAGAAAAACAGAATACCAGGCCCCCACATTAGAAAATCGCATGGGACGTGACCCCCCCTCATATTTGATTTACCATACTCCCAACTATTTATCTTTTTCCTGAAAATTTGGACGAATGACTAAAAAAAGGTCATCAGTTTTTTCGGCGACGAATAAGACAAAATGTTTCCCCTATCCCACCAACAAGACCGAAAATTTTGGCCCCCTTCGAAAATTTCTGTATGCGCCCTTGCATCTGAAACTGTTACAAAATCCAAATGAAAATCAATAACATTTGGTTTCTTGCTAATAAACCAGTTACTGCAAAGATCCCGACGCGGTCATTGTTTTGAGTCACAATTCTAATTCAACTGACGAAAAGCAGAATGACTAAAGAATTCATCTCCTGAAAATTTTATAATTATTATTTTTATTGACTTTCATATAGCGCATCTTCAAGGTAATCTACTCAGAAGCGCTCCTAGTTCAGCAACGGTTAAATAAGACAATTTTTAAGTGAGAAAGAGACACAGTGGAAGATAACAAGTAAGAAATATTGAAACAAAAGATCCGAACCTGGCTTGGCAAAAAGTGTTGCACTCATTGACGGCTCGCTAATGCCAAACTCATTGCCAGAGCGTACACGGAACATGTAATCCTTCTCCGGCCGATACTCCTTCATGACGAAGGTCGTGTCCTTGATGTCGCTGGCGATCTCCATCCAGTTCTTGCTCGGTGGGCAACGTCTTTCGACGATATAGTAAATTTCCGTAACAAAAGCATACTCCGGTAGCTCAGCAGCAGTCCATGATATCCTATGCAAAGCAGAATGAATGCCACACTGAAGAAATATCAATACAAAAAACCCAAGACAATAACGCTAATTCATTCAATCATTCATTCATTCATTCTATGGACTTACGTAGTGTCCCTTCACGAAAGCTACCCAGGAGCGCTCCCCTTCAAGTCATGACAAAAGAAAAAGGACTTGAGAGATTTATGAAACAAAGCTTCAATTGTCAGATGTAATACATGCAGCCTTAAAGGGAGGTCATTCCAGATGGACAGCGTTACAACCGAGAAAGCACGTTCACATTTCGCACTGCCACAGCTGACCAGCATAGTTCCACTGGTGAAAACTAGAGGTTAGATATGGATCCAAAGTCGGTGCAGTGCATTCAGCACAGCCACTTAAGGTCATTTAAGAACTGAAATCAACACAGCTTTTATTATTTTGCATACAAAGTAAGGCCGATTAAAAAACAAACATGATTGCTATGTACGAATACAGAGTCGATATAAACATCATTATGTGGATATAATATCAATATTATGTTAACAATTCAAAACATAACAATCAGAAATCCTCCAACTCTTTTCTAGAATCAAACAAGGGACAAGGGTGGGCAAATATGCAAAGCCATTCAGGAGAAACACCACAAAAGGATAAGAACTGAGTCCATAGCTAACCTCCTTCGGCTCCAAGTCAAACTAATAATTATAATCAACACCACTATCATCTACCACCAGCGTGACCAACAACATCATCATCTGCCATGCTACTACCATCCGCCACCATCGCAATCACCGCCACTACCACCACTTTTACCATTTTCATGTTTGTCACTGCTATCATGATCATCCTCAACATCGTTATTTTGGAAAAACATACTCCAAAGCGTCGTCATCCTTGATCTCGGTGATTATTGGTTTGTCCTTTGGAGATCGAGGTGGAATCCTTTCCAATCGAAGTTCCTTCTTCGACTTCGCGAGGTCGTCACGAATCTCCTCAACTGAAATGAGAAAGCAAATGACTTTGCTGAAAATCTAATGGAAATAATGTTAACGCCTTCATTCAGTCATTAGCATCAAATCCGAATTGACTCTGGAGTCTAGCATTGCACAAGAAAAGAGCCAGACCAACTTTCATAACTAACTAGTAACTATAGTCACTCACCCACTTGCTCACAATGACCTACTGCAAAGTAAAATTCATCATCATCATTATTTATTTATTCCACAGTCACCCTTATCCGGTTACAGTCAGACTATTTTAAACAAGAGGTGTGCTTTCCTATTCATATGGAAATCAGTCATGTATGGTGACTTTAACAACATCACTAATAGATTATAACTAAATCTAACTTGGGAATCAATTTCAGAATAGGCAATGCTTTAAACTTTACAATAACCTCACTTTTTTAATCAGCAAAACTGTTTTGTTAAAGGACCTGAAGTGCGCAAAGAAATTTTGCTGTAAAATAATACAGAGGGGCGAAAACGAAGACAAAACTAGAGCCTTCCACACACCAATAGAAGTTCATCACAATTAAATTCAACTGCAAGCAGACCGGTAATTTGAAATTTCTAAGCAATAGGGTAATTTGAAATTTCTAAGCAATAGGGTAATTTGAAATTTCTAAGCAATAGGTTAAAACTAAGTGCAGGGCACCAGCTTATTAACAAGTGCTGCGTCAAATCAGAGGAGTTGTCCAAAACTCTGAAATGAAAAAAAAACTAGAGGTCAACAAACTAGAGAAAAGAGGAAACAGATGATCTGTTATGATGAGCACTGTTTAGGATGAGAGAAGTAGAAAGGCAGTAGATTGGATGGATGGGCAAATATGCAAAGACCCTATCTATAGCTGATGTTTTGATGTATCTGAGAAAGTGGTTTCAGCTGTGGACATGATGTTGGTAAGCAAGTAATGAAGCAACACCCACTCATCTCAGTTATCACCATGATCATCAGTGATCATCCATAGAATGCTTCAAATGGCATCTGGACCAACTTATCCCTTCTTGTGCATAGGATCAAAATAAAAGCACCCACACCATTTCTGCATTTTCAGATACTTAAACTATGTCTTGTTTTAGATTGCAGTGAAAGATTCTTCAACCACACCATCATACCTCTGAAGAAGATTGCCTACAGGTACCTTTGAGAAATGGATGAACATGATGAAGAACAGTTGGAGGGGAGGGCTGATCTCTACCCTGTCAGCATGCCACATGCTGCCCATGTCTTATGGTCTTCATATTAGGACCCACATTCCCATCAATATTTTTTAAAAGAAAGCTCATAATGGTCTCGATCAATGCCTATGGAAACGTTTATAAATGCTTTTTTAAACTAATGTACCTACATCCTAAACTGATCTAACATGGCATTAAATACATGCTAATCTGATTCCTGAAACATCTAATTTAAGCACTGTATAATCAAAATAAAGCACAACACAATCAGTGTGACAACAGAAACCGGAGTGCCAAAACACGACAAATCATGTGTGTCAACACCTAAAAGAAACAGTTGCAAGGTGCGAAACTAACATACAGACTCAGTGCTCTGCTAAACAACCAACTAACACAATTTTCAAGGATATAATATAACTCTGGCATAAAGCAATAGGAATAGAAACACAGGAAAGAGAAGATCAAATTAACATAACGAAAAAATTTATAATAGCAAAATAAAGTAGGTGCATCGTAACTAAAATCTTATTTCTTCTGTCGATTTCTTGTTTTAAAAAAATGATCCTTCAAATCAAAGACCCTAGGCTGATGTCATTGTTATTACCGGTATGCACTATTACCACCAGGAGTTGTTCACTATTATAATGTTGGACTGGAACTGATGCTATCATAATACTAGGACCTCAAAATCCTAGGGCAACATATCTGCAAGATGTAGCATTTGTAGCTTTTAAAATAAATACAGTGACCCTCAGAGTTGGAGCTTCATTGTTAATAATATCCAGGAGGTTCCAAACCCCATCTGTAAGATCACTGCTTATAACAAACGATTGAATTAATTGATGGATCAATGGCCCAGTAGATGCTACTCATAAACTAGGGTAGTTCAATTAGTTCTTGTGGTTCTTTATTTCTGCTAATGATAACTTACTGATAAGCATTATAAAATTTAGACTGTAATTTACGCCACTTCAAAAATTGGGCTTCACTATAAAATGCTTTAGGTCATGTCATGTCATTTGACCATCGTCACTCCTGTGTCATGCTTTTGAACACCTGTATAGTCTACAATGCTAGTAGTCAATGTCTCTCAATTACATTTAACCTGCAAAAGCTCTGATTGCGAACATCCACTGAAGCAAAGCAATCACCACATTTTCACAGTCACACACTCAGCTACAAATGCTAATGTGACTATACCATACTTTAATTTCTAGGTAATTCAGCAGTGCTTGCTTGCACTGACGAAATTCTTTACCAATGAAATTCAATATTACTTAGGCTAGCATAGGCATCAATTTGCAAAGTAGTTCAATCACTATTACTTAAAGTGCACTATAAAGTGTCCACACACATTCTACAACCTCCTAGTGAGAAACTAAGAAGAACCAAAACAAGCAGTATGTTTCAATAAAGATGATAGTAATGATGATGACTTTCATAGCAATCAACTACTGGGAGAGGCAGTCCAAGGCAGAGGAACGTAAAGCTGTGCTACTTCTACTGCTGTAAAACACATGCACAGTACATCAAACCAGCAGAAAGCCAAGTATAAAACCAGAGGCGTTACCAGTTTTGAAACACGCCAGCTCTGTGGGACGGATAAATAAATAATTAATTATAGTTAATTAATTATTTCAGCATGAAAAGAACAATTCGACAGATCATAACAAAAAAGACGACAACATTTGTTAATTTCAACAGCCTTGTAAAACGTATATAAGAAAACTCAGATGCATAATTAATTATTTACAACATTTACCATTATGTGTAACATAAACACAACATAATGTAATAAACATCAATGCATTAACATAAGAAACAACATGGCAAAAAATTGTTAGACATCAACAACCAGGCTTCTCAAGGCTTATTTACTGCTTCACCTGGCTCCTAAGATCAGCTACTTGCCTAGGTTGGCTATATAGCAGTTTCCTTCTAGATTCGCCTACACACTGCTTGCAGGAATCACCTCTATCCACTTCCTACACCCTATGGCAACTTCCAATGCTTATAGTTGTGAAACAAATTAGCATTGATGTAACTGAAAACTTGCTTTATCACTTCTTAAAAGCAAGACTTTGGTCCTATTCTACCATAGAACCCAAATATTCCACCTGCTTGATCATACCATCATTGTGGGGCGCGGTGGTGTAGTGGTGGCGTCATTGCCTTGAAGCCGGAAGGTTCGAGGTTCGAATCCACCTCGCCGCGTAAGGACCTTGGGCAAGTCCTTCACTCACAATTGCTCAGCGCTTCGGCGTGAAACTCCAATGCAGTGTCCGCTCTGCATTGGGAGCACCTCTGAGTAGAGAGAGCTTGAAGGGGCGCTATAACAAGTGCACAAACAAACAATACCATCATGAGCTGTGGCAGAAAAGACAACTGATGGACTCAATCATGCTAATAAGGTGTCATTCTGGCAACTCCATTCTGCCTTCTCTTGCCTATAATTATATAGGCCATTGCAATGCTATAAGATCCTCTCATACATCCAGATTCAACAGCTACAATCCACACTCAACTGTGCTACTAGCATCAACTTGCAAATAATATTCTGTCATATTTTACGATATCTTTCATCATATGTGGTCCACTACTTTCCAGCATTCCTTGATTGCATGCACTTCATGTGACTATTTTGGTGCTATGAACTGTATCAGTGAGTTGTGCACCTCTCAATCTACACAACTCTCAACATCACTCACTCCCACAGTACGCTCATATCAGGTCTTCTGAAGTGCTTCAAAGGCATCTTACCATCGAGCCAATAATTAATCATGCGCAGTGCAACACTTTAGTGCTTCTCTTTGTTGAGGCACCCATGTAACGGCATGGGCTGTGTTACAGCGCCATAGAAATTGTTGTCATTATTATTATTTTTATTATTAATACTACCTAGGTTTATTTTTAAAAAGTGCTACCGGGATGATTTATATTACAATATGATATACACAGGCAAAAAGGGCATATTATGCTAAATTGTAATAAAAAAGACATGATAAGGCAAATGAAAAAATTTCATCACTACAAAAGTTAGGTCAGATACGTCAAATGCCTACTAAGCGCAATTATGAACAAATGGTAGAAAAGATTTATACAATACATTACAACTGTAATGTGATAACGCACTCCATACAAAGCTTAAGATATGCACGTTGAAGCCAGACGACCATTACGAGCCGTAAGTAGATTGAAAGAGGTAAGTTTTCAGTTAGTACAACAGTCATAGAAGTCTCTCCCTTCTTACAGCATGCAAAGAACATTATGAATACGCAGATGAATACAGAAAGCATAACAAATCATACATTTTTTAATACCATTCCCCAATTAAGCAGTGAAAGAGCAATGCCCAGACACATTTATAAAGCTCCATTAAGGAAAACTCCTCAGCAGAGTTTTACAACAACAATAACACCAAACAACAACACTCCCATTAAGCAAGACAACATTCAAACTTTGGCCAAACAAAGGCAAGCTGTTCTGCCTTAAGTAAGTAAGGCAGCTGTTCACAAATGAACCCGTCTACCATACGCATACATTCAGGCCTCAGGACGCAGGGTGGAAATATGAAAACAATAGATCGTCCAGTGTAATAGGCTAAAGAGGTATGGGAGAGAAAGAGGAGCCATTACTACAATATTTCATAAGGTACAGTAGAGAAGAATTAACAAAATAGTTGTATAAGACTAATAAATCTTTGGATGATAAAAACTGGTACGAAAATCAAACACACAAGATACAAGAAAACATAACATAACGTAACATGTAACATAGCATAGCACACATAACGTAACATGTAACATAGCATAGCGCACATAACGTAACATGTAACATAGCATAGCGCACATAAGAGACCAACAAGTAGCGAAGGAAACAATGACAAACATTACCATTGTTTGAAAAGCAAGCATGACAATAGTAAAATCGATACTGTTATTTTGTCTTACTAAGTAGGCAAATTATGAAGTTACCATTATCACAATATGACACATTTGGCCACATTTAAAATTATCCTATGAAATTTGCAATTTATTCAGAGGCTGCACACAATGAACGGCCAAAGATCTTATTGTTATTGTAATTGAGCATTTTATGTAGACCATTAACAGAGCAAAACTAAACAAAGATAGACACAAATGCCAACAAATAAGATGTTTAACATCATTAAGAATAATGAATCAGTTAGCAAATTCATGCACATTTAACTAGAACAGACACTAGCGGCAAACCCACAAATACATGTAAAACTCATAAAATGCCCACCAGATGGTTAATATACGCAGAACTGCCAATTATTCAAGTCTTACCATTAATCTAGAGTGTGAATCCAGTATGGATTAAATCTAACTACGCTTCAGATTCACGTTAAATCTTTCCCAACACGACACTCTAGCACAGTTGGAAAGGTGTGCTAAAAATGAAATCCTATTTACTCGATACCAATCAAAGCGTAGTAAATGATATGGGAAATTGTATATCCTCACTGAGCAAAGGGTTAAGACCTATCTTTAAATGTAAGGCCATATTGGACGGGAAAAAAGTCTGCTGATGATGACGTACTTGATTTTCCATAGTGTGTCGATGACAAGGAAGGTTCAGAGATGCCAAACTCATTCTCTGCTCTGATCCGATAGAGACAATCTATTTCTGGATTGAACCCGGTCATCTTGAAAGTAGTATCCGGAATGTGGCTGAAGACCTGCACCCAGTCTGTGTTCCCTGACCGCCTCAGGTCCTTCCTCTCAATTATATAACTGCAACACAAATATTCAATAGCAAGTTTGACAACATGACTGACAACTGACAGCAATTGCAATATATTAATAGACAAATAGCTTCTTACAATAAACACACATTACCGGTATACAATATTTAATTTGTAGATGGCAATAATAAAAATAGTAGTACTTCAATCTGTAACATTATCAAGTAAAGATAACATTATAACAGATTCCAACATTACTATTAGCAATAATTATGATAAGCAGTATTATTTTCAAAACATTAATGCAAATCTGATTCATAATTAGTCAGCAGTCATGCGAAAAATCAGATAGATGTCCAAATCATTGAAAAACAGAGGGATATAATCGTTTATTTTATTGACAAACAGCAACCGGTTAAAATAGAGAGAGATATTAGGACACCATTTCCCAAGTGTGTTCCATGGAGCCCTTAGTTCTGGTAGGGAAGAGAAAGGTTCCAGAAAGAAATTGGTTAAGTGTTGCTGGAATGTGTAGTCACACTATAAATCAAACTCCACAGTGCAGAGAGTGCTTTGTAAAAAAATTGCATTTAAAACAATTTCTAATTTAATTTTTACTGATCACATACTTTGATCACTGTTTTAAAATATTATAATAGAATATGTTTTGTTTAGGTTATTAAAAAATCTGAAAGTCAAAAGGGTTTCATGTGCAAAAAACCCAGGAACTATTGAGTTAGAAAGAGAGTTAGAAAGAGTGCTGCATAACGATGAACACAATGACGTTTGATTCCAATTGATCCCAAGAATCTATATAGCGCCTCATCAAGAATCCTACTCTGCACAGGCCTTGATGCTATGCATCATTACAAGTAAAAGTATTACATAAGATGATTATGATAGAATACAGATGATGTTGGATATGATGATGACGAACCTGAAGAAGATAGAATACTTGATGGTGATCCATTATAATAACAATACCAGTGACCATCAAATTCAAGACCCACTAAGGAAGATGTAGAAATAGAGACACTTGTCGGGCGTGGTGGTGTAGTAGGAATCTTCGTTGCCTTGCAGCCACAGGTTCGAATCCACCTCAAGTCACCGCGTAGGGACCTTGGGCAAGTCCTTCACTCGCAATTGCTCAGCGCTTCGGCGTGAAACTCCGATGCAGTGTCCGCTCTGTAGTCGGGAGCGCCACTGAGTAGAGAGCTTGAAGGGGTGCTATAACAAGTGCACATACAAACAAACAAACTTGGTATAAGACATGGCGCACCTGATTGGCGTCTGCACAGCTCTGGGCGGCAGCGTGGCCGGTTGCCACGAGATCTCCATGCTGTAGTAGTCGATGTTCGATAGATGTGGCTTGTCAATTGACATTATTGGCGCCACATGCCGTTGTCTCGCCTCCAACTCCTTGCCTCTTTGTATCAAAACGTCTTCTTTTATCGCTGAGATAACAAGTTTTATTCTTTAGATACATCTTAATACAATAGTTAATTAATATTGCATCTGCTTTTTATTTTCTATTGTTACCACAATGAATTTTTTGGTAAATAAGCCCCACTAGCGGGATCATTCCCTTCGGGTAGCCTATTGGTTCTGCCACACTCAGTATTGGTTGCTCACCTGTCCATATCATCGCAAATGTTAACTCGCAATCAATCTCTGTGTGTACTATCCTGTAAGCAAAATTGTCTGCTTGTCTTTGTTTTTTTGGTGGATCAATAGACCAATTGAATTGAATTGATAGTACAATACAACTGTAGTTTGATAACGCCCTCTTTACAAAGCTCAGAAGTGCACATTAAGAGCTACAGGTATACTGGAAAAGGTAAGTTTTTAGTTATCTATTAAACCAACAAAATGACATAACCCAATGCAACAGTTACGAGCTTCTATATTCGTGACCTGTGAGACAAAACACAAGATAGACAAGCCGCTTCGGGACGCACTCCTCCGCCTCCGGGTTGCGACTTAGATTGCTCGACAAAAGCGATCTTCGTGTACGGCAGATGAAAACCCGATTCAGTGACCGCTTTTTCTCAGTGGCTGGGCCCAGGTGCTGGAACAGTCTTCCTCCCGCCCTGTGAGCAGCTGACTCAGTTGACTCCTTCAAATCTGGACTTAAGATCTATTTATTTCTCAAGGCCTATCCTGCTGTTAGTAAAGTATGTGAGACGCCATTGTAACCATAGAAATTGTCATTGTTATTACTATTATTATTATTATTATTATTATTATTATTATTAAGATATAGTGATCTTAGAACCATTCCCAGGGAGATGGCTGAATGGTAGCTAGCTGACACGAATATCAGAAGAATGTTGGTTCGACACCAGCTAGCCACAGTACGAGGTTGACCCAGCCAATTTGCTACGAGTGATAGTAAAATGAACAGTAGGATATATACTTATATAGCCTAAACTTATATAGCCTATACTTTATGGAGGTTTCCATACAGCTACATTTTACTCCTGTAAAACTTATCATCTATTGCTATTATATCTTTATCTTACTGCGTATTTGTATTTCTCAGTTTGAATTAATAATCGAAGTTTTAAAAAAATAAAAAAAGAACTAAACTAGAACCATTCAGCTCAGCAATTTTCTTCAGATGGTTTCAACAATCGTTTTGAGGTGATGATGCATTCCATCATAAGTCCTTCATGTTATTAGCATTCCCTTTATTCAGCAAGGTCCAAAGAAACCACATGGAAAATTGAAACTTGATCTAAAGAAATTTTAATCTCAAAGAGACACGCAATTTTTATTTTGGACCTTATATCATAATATCGTGTAGCAAGAAATGCTGATTTCGTAACGAGTAGGAACCAGACAGACTCACTGTCAACAATGAGAACAGCCCGTGAAGACACTTCGCCTGCGCTGTTCGTCAACAGACATTTGTAGTTGCCAGCATCCTCTTCCACTATGTCGCTGATGAGAAGACGGAACGCAATATCCTCCGTATCCATGACGATGCGATCACTTGGCTTCAGCAGCACATCATTTTTGAACCTGAAAACAGACGTATACCCGTATTTAAGAATGAAAGCTACAGAGAGCTGGCATTAAAATACACACAAACCACAATCATCACTTTCTTAAGAATGAACACCAAAAGCATCAAGACACTTAACAAATGCCACAACCATTATGCCACGCTCTCACTACAGCAAGTATACGCTTCATAAACCAATTGCTAATCACACTGTAATTGTAATCATTATTATTTCATCATTATTATTGCTACTATTAAAATCACAATAGAATCACCATCATCCACTGACCATTGGATGGTAGGTCTTGGCTCTCCAATCGCCTTGCAGACAAACTTTGCCCGAGTTCCAACGAGCGCTTCATGGTTCTGAAGCTTCTTCGTGAAACTTGGTGCGTAAGTGATGGGACCGTATTCCAAGTACCTGTAACAATCAAATCGTTTCATTCAAACTCTGCTGAGCTAAGCGCTTAGCGGTACTATATATAAATGTTCGGCTACAATTAAAACAATATGTGAATGGTAAAAAAACAGAGTGAAGTTCTGGTTGACAACTCCAAGAATCTTACAGTATTTGTTATCGATCAAACAATCAATCAATCAATCAACCAACAAATCAGTCAGTCAGTCATTCAGTCAGTCAATCAATCAGTCAATCAATCAGTCAATCAATCAATCAGTCAATCAACCATAATTTACTGATCCATGAATCCAATTTTTATGCAGATCAATAAAATGAAGAGTTTTACGGAATAAAAAACCAATTATACTACATTTTTGCCAAAGAATGCAAACCAGAGTTATAGTTAAATATGAGACCTTTTAAAAGGAATTCAAGTCTAATTAAATAAGGAAGGCACTCATTCTCAGAATGGTCATGGCCAACAGCCAAACTAAGGTCAGCTGACTTGCTAATATGAATATTGGAATAATTACATACTAATAGAGAGATAAAACAAGTTCACTCAGTGGATCTTGATATTGAGTACCCACGACTCTTGACAGCTGAATAGTTCAACAGAACAGAGATCATAGACAATAAGATCAGATATATTATTATTATTATTTGTGAGTTTTTATCAAGTGTACCTTCAAGGTTATCTACTCCCAGTTCAGCCATGGCTAAATAAGGCAGTTTTTAAGCTCGAAATGAACATAGTGGTGTGACCTCTAGGCACCAGGTGGAGCGCAACAGGAAGACCATTACAGGATCTTGGGCCAGCCACCGAGAAAGAGCACTGCTACACTATAGTAGTCCACAAACGAGCGTCTTAGAGTTCAGTTTGAAAGCATACATTAAGGTTATTACAACTGTAGACCATTTTCAATATGGTGCAATGAAATACAAGGTAGTGTTAACCAATATCACACGTTGAGCAACACATAAAAAAAGATGGCAGGTTTATAGTTTACAAATGAACTGCCCAAGCGCTGTTTTATTGTATCTATTGTATGGTAATGAGTGCAGTTCCGAACTTTTAAGGATGGTATGAAAAAACACTTGCATCATATTGTACTCTACTTCACAACTCAAAAATAACTAGATTCTACAGACTCAACCATTACTACTCACATGCAACACAATTCAATGATTATATGCAGCATGCAAGTACAGAGCAGTTTCATAACAAACCCTTACCAAGAAAAATCATGTTTATAGTTCAGTATAATTATAAGATAAGCCAGTCAGCAAAAGATTAAACTAGTCCAAGAGCTAGTGATAGGAGACTGTTATCAATACAACTACTACTACTCCCAAAAATAGCAGCGACATTATTTATCATGCATACTTCAAATTTTACCTAGCCTTCAAACAAACAAATGTTTCTAAACAATCAAGCTTTGGGTCTGAAAGTCACCATATAAGGCAGGCTCAGATACAGGTATTGTGTAACGCAAGCGAAATATGGCATGCTAGTCTTTACACGAGAAACCTGAATTAAAAAGTTACCTACCGAATTAATTTTTTATTAGAACTAGATTCAACAACTGTTTCACATAATTATGTGTGATACAGGACTAAGTAAACCTATGGTCCTATACCGTACGTATTTGTACCCAATAATTAATAAATGAAATACAAAATAAGAAACAAAATCCTTTTTTGAAAAATTCCTTGCTAATGTTTACTGCGTAATAATTTCACAAAAAGACTCAAAGATGCAATGCAGGCACTTTCAGTTGTAATATATTGTTTGCTAATAAAAATGTTGCAAACCAGCCTCAGAGTTATAATACCTAGTAACTTACTTTCAATCAGGATTCACCCTGTTTCAATTATTTCTTGTCATGCTACATTTCATCTGAATACAAGCTATAATCTAGCATGGCCACATACATAAATCACTAAATGGGAGGAGAATAAGCACACTATCTCAAATCTCAAAAGACAAAAAAACCAGCTGAGGACTATGATCATCTACAATCTACAACCATCAGAGAGCACTACTATGAGCTACGATCAAAGCGATTACCCAGAAATGAACCCGTCTTCGTCCTGCCTGAGAAAATTCAGTAAAATTCAGCAAACAGGTAAATCATGTACACAGTAAGCTAGTCAGTAATTTATTAATGGCTGAAAAAACTGCAAAATTACAACAATCATGCAAAAAATGAAGAAAGCGACAACCAAAGAGTAGCAATATAGTTTAAATAGTTTTAAAAAAATTATTTTAAAATTACACAACTTAAACATTGTAACTGCTAGAATACCAGCATTAGCTGTAGTTGTAGCTTTAGTTTTTTAGAAACTGCAGCCAGTGATAGCAGAAGTTAGTCAGAAGTTAGTAAGAAGTAGCAGAAAGACAATGTTAATACAAAAACCACAATAAATTTATTATTTAGTTACAGCTCATCGTTTAGTAGTTCGGTTAATAAAATCACAAAATTCATCAAGAAAAGAAAGAGAACAAAGAAATGGAAGACTGAATAAATGATCAAAATGTGAATAAATCATTTGAAAATGAATAAATCATTTTAAAATGAATAAATCATTTAAACAGAACAACTGATCAACTGTGAATCAAGAAAAGAAGCTACATAGATACACAGTCATAAACGAAAAATAAAATCAATCCATCCATCATCCACTCACTTTCGATCCCTTCTGGGCCTCCCTTTTGTATCCGATATCCATCATGATGTTTTGTGTGAAATTGGTTGCAACACAAAATCACATGACTTGACGTATCCCCTGTGAATCCATGCACTCACCCATTCAATCATCCGTCCATACATCCATGCATGCAGCCATCCACCATCACCCAATCAATCAGGACTCTTCCTTCAATATCAATTCATGCACATCATTGACCACACCACCCTGCTATCGTCAACAACTTACTCTGCAATGTGTGGCTGAGCAAAGAGCCGGGCAAAGCAGGATGCTTCTCCGGCTGGGTTGATGAGGCGACACTGGAATTCACCATCATCAGACTTCATAACTTTGGTGATTGTTAAACTCATCTCATCATCTGTGCATTCGATATGCAGTCGCTCTGTATCCTGAAGAAATGAAGATCACTCAACTGTACACCATTCCAGCACACTTGATCCATATTTTATGTCAGACTAATGTCATTCAAAGCATAGCCAGGAAAAACAAAATCGGGGATCTCCATTGGGCACAGTCACAGAGTACAGGGTCAGCCTTGAAAATGGACTTGCCCCGAAAGATCTGGCCGTTGTAATACTCTGGCCTCTTTCAGCCCCTAGCATTGTCCACTTCGCTCTTCAAACAGATCTGATCTTCTAGTTCCTCATACTAGAACAGCTATGGTTCAGTCCTGGCCTGTAGCCTCAAGTGGTCCTTCTCTTTGGAATACGCTCCCCATCTACTTGATGTCAAAGTCTAGCTGGTAATCCCTCCTCCTCATTTGCTTTTCTCAAAACCTATCTCTTCTCATGTGGCATGTGCACTGGGAGCACCTCTGAATGGCTCACCCTTTTAAATGTTTTAATACAATACAGCAATAATAATAGCAAACACCGATAATAATAATTATATTACAATTATTACATTCATGAGACAAAAGATATATTAAAAATATTACAAGGAAAGGAAGGAATGTCACTGTACGCACTAGAAAGATGGAAAATTCCATCACGAGTTAAACGGATTTCAATACGGAATCTTACCGTCAAGGGCAGTTTGTTGTGGTACCATGTTACGTCCGGTTTGGGGAATCCTGTGTACTTGAGGCTGAACCGTGCCAACTCACCGTAGTACTTCTCAAGATCAGTAAACCGACCAGTTACAACCGGCCTTGTTGCCACGGAAACCACAGCCGTCGCCTCAACAGCGCCGAACTTGTTGTGTAGGCGACACGTGTAACGACCGCTGTGTTCCGGATGAGCGATTCGGATAATGAGACAGGCTTCCTCGTCGTTGAACGTCAGGTGATGGTAGTCGGTCGGTCGGAGTTTGTCGCCGTTGAAGAACCACGATACGTCTGGTGTCGGATAACCAGAAATGCGCAACGGAAGCTTGAACTCTTTGCCCTCAACAGCGAGGATGTCGCGGAAGTTGCTTAGGAACTCAGGAGCACGCTCCTTCTTCTTCTCTTCCAAGTCTGTTGTAACATAAACAAAGACTTAACCCTGTATGGCGCAGTGGTGTAGTGGGTATGCAGGTTCGAATTCACCTCAAGTTGCTGCGTAGGGACCTTGGGCAAGTCCTTCACTCGTAATTGCTTGGCTTGTGCGCTTAGGCGTGAAACTCTAATTCAATGTCCACGCTGTGGTCAGAAGCGCCTCTGAGTAGAGTTTGAAGGGTACTATAACAAGTGCACATACAAACAAACAAACCTTAAGCTGCAGTGTAGGTACCCTGAGCAAGTCCTTCACTCGTAATTGCTTGTGCGCTTCGGCGTGAAATTCCGATTCAGTGTCCGCGCTGTAGTCGGGAGTGCCGCTGAGTATAAATCTTGAAGCGACGCTATAACAAGTGCTCATAAATACATACAATAAACTGAGAAAAAAGGCCACATATAATTATTTTTCTCAGCATATTTAGTTGATTAATTAAAAGAGCATTGGACATCATATTTTACAACAAAATTAGTCAATCCAATTGACATGAAATCTACGATAACCTAAATTTCAGCTGTCGGTTTCATGCTATATAAAAAACTTTACAAACAACTGAAACAGAAGCTGCTATCTCATGCATGCTCTTTCTTACCAGTGATGATAAGTTTAGCCTTTGATGACAGCACACCGGCTTTGCTGGTTGCCTTGCATTCGTAGATGCCAAGGTCGTCTTCTTCGATTTCAGTAAGTATGAGCTGGTATGTCTTGGAGTCTAGAGAGGCGAGCTCGAGTCGATTGGAAGGCTCCAACTCAACTCCATCTTTGTACCTATCATCACATAACACAATAAAAATGTACTCGGATTTTATATAGCGGCCGTATATGGCCTTGACACTGTTCATTTTTCAATAAATTTGATCGGGTGAGATCCTTCAACACCGCTCGCCTGTTTGAATGGACGCCACGACATTTAGGTCCCCATGCACGGACTGTGCTAGCTCGAGATTTTAAACCTCTGAAATAAGCCACCTTTGGGAAGCAAACCGTCACATCGCCTCTGAGTAGAGATCTTGAAGGGGCGCTATATAAATTTATGTGATTGATCACATCACATCCTCGTCGTCGTCATCGTCATCATCATCATCACTGCCGCTGTGGCCGACGCCGCCGCCGTCGTTGCCGCCACGGCCACCACCACCACCACCACCACCACCAAACCTCAGTCAATTTGGTTCATTTTACATACCACTTGACCTTTGGTTCTGGCTTTCCAGAGACTGTACAGGTAAACTTGGCATCTCCACCAAGCAGAACCTCACTGTTGCTCAGCTCTGTACCAAACGAAGGTCTGGCAAGTTCTTCTGCAAAATTCCAAAATTGATTTCCAAATCAAACACTCACCCTTTTGACTTAACTCGCAAATGTTGCATTACAAAGACTCCGATGTCGTTTAGTAAGCAACACCGGAAATGAAACGCCATCAGGTAAACTTGAGAATTGCACTGCTAAGATTAAGACAATTGCAACAACAATAACAATGATGACAATGATGAAAAATATAATAATAATGATGCTAAAATTAGACTGTTCTTATTACGACAATTGCAACAGCAGTTGCAACTATAACAAAGACTATGACAAAAAAATATAACATCATAACAAAATATATTTAATTATTTATTCGATAGACCAACAACATACAGGTCGTAATTACATCATGCTTTTCAAGTTGTATCAATTCATGCAGCAGACCCAAAAAGGAGCCGAAGATTCCACTAGCCAGGGCCACCTGAGAGCATTAGATTGAAAGATATATCATGGGCAACTGTAAGTAAGCAACTGAGCATTACATATGACATTGATGATTGCACCAACAATAATCACACCTACAGTTATTAGGACAACAATTACAAATTTCATGATAATGATGATGACGATGTGGCTAACCTTCCACAGTTAGGATAGTGTAGCATTCTTCTTCTCCATGCTTGTTCTTTGCTTTGGCCGTGTACTTTCCACCCATTCCCATAGTTACACGAGGTATGGTAAGGAAAAACTCGTAGACATCCGATATCACATGGTAATCCGTGCCAGAGGTAATCTGGTCATCATTGAAGTACCACGTGACCTCAGGAAGAGGCTGACCTTCGACCTTGCACCGCATTTTCACCGGTTCTCCCTCTGCAAGCATCCAAATATTTCTTGCATTCATGATAACCAGCCCCACGGACAAAAGGACGACCCCTTAAATTATGGAGATAGATACACATGTCTTTACGAGTACCTGTCTTTCTTTCTCTATGTCTGTCTTCTTGTATATCTGTTTCTCAGTAACTTGCTGAATCTATCGGAGTATTAATCTATTTAGTCACATTTAGTCTGTCTGGTAGAGTGCCTGTCAACCATCTGAAATTTATCATATATATTATTTTTATATAATCCGTAAATCTAGTTTATCCCTGGTCATGTAATCTTTCTAATCAGGTTTGAATACACCTCAAGTGGCTGTGTAGGGACCCTGAGCAAGTCCTTCACTTGCAATTGCTCATGCGCTTCTGCATGAAACTCCGATGTGGTGTCCACGCTGTAGTCTGGAGCACCACTGAGTAGAAATCTTGAAGGGGCGCTATAACAAGCACTCATGCATACAAATCTGTCTGTTATCTTCCTGCTGTATGTCTGTTAATCTATCTAGAACAGTGGTTCCCCAAGATTTTTGACCTAAGGGCCACTTATTCTTAGTTTGACGACATAGAGTGAATCTGATACCTCTATCAGTTTATTTTATGCTTTTTTCTAGATATTTACTAAAAGCATATAAAATATTTAAAATTTGATCACATCACAATGTTTGATGCTATTTGCAAATGTCCAAATAAAATAATTTGTAATAAAAAGTTATTATCAGTTTATTTTATGCTTTTTCTAGATATTTACTAAAAGCATATAAAATATTTAAAATTTGATCACATCACAATGTTTAATGCTATTTGCAAACGTCCAAATAAAATAATTTGTAATAAAAAGTTATTATCAGTTTATTTTATGCTTTTTCTAGATATTTACAAAAAGCATATAAAATAGTTAAAATTTAATCACATCACAATGTTTGATGCTATTTGCAAACGTCCAAATATAATAATTTGTAATAAAAAGTCATTATGTATTCTATCATGCCCAAAGTAACTCCAGGATGTTCTTTGTCAATAGAAAGGCCTACCTTTGCAACTGATTTTATCCAAGCGAGCGGCAAAGTCTGGCTTGCATCCCCACTTGGGCAGCCAGCGCCTCAGAAGGTCGCACCACGCCTGCTTAATTGGAACTGTTTTCGCCTGGAATGTGTATTTGCCTCTGCGAGCATCTTCGTAGCACAGCTCAAATCTTCTGTTTGAGTCCAGTTCATCGTTCAACAACGTATCAGGAAGCTATACAAGAAAAGAACGTATTTCTTTTAAGTACAGCAACTACCACGTTCACTAAACATCTCAGCTACACTAATAACAGATTTGAAAATCAACAATAGAGAATAATTATACCATAAATGTAACACTGGTTCCCACTGCAGCAGCACAGTTGGGAGTGCCTCTGAGTAGGGATCTTTAAGGGGTGCCATATAGACTCATGTGATTGATTGATTGAAGAGAATTATATTATGCCATTTAAGAGTCTCTCCAAGGCGCTCAACATGTGACCATCAAACAGCTGAAGAAGTGTGTCTTTTAAGATTCTAGAGAAAGACCATAAAGCCATAAATGCAGCATTGGTGCCATGGAACAGAGAGCTGAAGAGCAATCCAGATGCATGGTGGTTCAGTAAGGAAGAGTTAAGTCATCAGAATTAATAGAACATCCACACTCTCTTTAACTTTGTCTTTCATTTAAAAGTTAAAATACCTAATAAACATACATGTATGTGAATATTTGTATGTATTACGGATATTGATAGCATGAACTAATCATGCCATAAAAAATAATTTATCATGCACACAGGGGGCTGAAACCAGTGGCACCATGGGCCCTTCTGAATTTCCTCTTGTGTCCATTAGTTTACTGCTACTTGTTCATTCATGCAAGATTCTACACCGACTTAGTCTGCAGCCAATAAATAATTTATGGTAAGTAATCTATGGAGAAGATATTACAAATGGTGGTGCACTGGTGGTGCAATAATGCAAAGAGAAAATAACTAAATTCGATTGATTGATTGAATGATGTGCATGCTAAACTTACGTCGATGAGTCCTCTGAATTCATAAGTTGGAAGTTCTCCAAGTTCTTCGGATTTCTTCTTCTTTGTCAGCAACAGTTTGTTCTTGAAGAGGAAGAGATGGCGGTCTTTTCCACGCATTGATGGCTCGCCCTCCCACACCAAAAAGTCATCCTGAGGAAAAAGAAAGAATTCCATTCTAAATCGATTCAATCTGTACCAATGGCTCTGCAGAATTTGCCTTCCCTTTATGCAAATCGTGTGAATATATTTTGATATCAATTAACATAAATTATATTAATGGTACTATATCCTTTAAATTAATTCATTAATTCATTACGAAGATTTACATGGTGTCACTTCAAGATTACTACTCAGGAGCGCTCCCGATCAAACCCGGCTGAAAGAACGGTTTTAAGGCTGTGATAAAACGCATAAAGACAGCGGGAGACCATTCCATAAAAGAGAAAGCACAGTGTTGTCGAAGAGCAGTTCACACTCGGAGAACAAAGAGTTCACCCTGAGTGGAGGAACGAAGAGCACAATGCCCCTGTACAGCCTGTCTTAGTGTATATTACTATACATGGATGATTAGGCAAACCGCATGTAATGAATTTTTATCCTATGTCCTGTAGCATGTCAATGAATTCTTCAAACTGGATTACATGTATAACAAACAAAACACAGAAATGTCTGGAAACACTGATATTGAACACAAAAACTAATAGCCACTTAAAAGTACGCACATGACGAAAGACTGGTCCAAGCTCGCTGACATCACCAATGTAGCCAACGATGTGGTCAAGTGAAGACTGGTCATCTGCCTGCTTCCTCAGGTCCAGCAGCATCTTTATTGCCTGCTCAAGTTTTGTCACGCTCTGACCGGCCTTGGCTGTGTAGCGCAGGAAGTCCTTGAGGATGGCTACATATTCTTCGGTGCGGTGATATGGACGTGAAAGATACTGCCGCAAGCCCATCTTCGTCTCACCTATATTCCCAATGCTCCTGTCATACTCCTATAAAGCACATATAATCATATATATATTTATATATATATATTAGATAATCATATAAATATATTATATAATCATATATATATTCTCTCTTCTTCTTTAGGTTCTCTGCCCTTCGGCAGGTTCCAACCTCCAATGACGCCACTCCTCTCTGTGCTGTGCCTTTTCCTTCAGTTTGCTGTATCCATTGACCATAATCCCTCCGAGCATCATTTGCCGTGGTCTTCCTCTCCCTCTCTTTCCTTCCATTCTCCCTTCTATGATTTCTTTCAGGAGGGAGTCTCCTCTTAACACGTGCCCAACCCAGTTCTTTTGTATTTCTCTTATTGTTGTTATTAGCGATCGCTTTTCACCAACCATTTGTAGCACCTCCTCATTCGTTATATGCTCCGTCCAGCTCACCTTCTCCATACTTCTCCAAATATATATATATATATATATATATATATATATATATATATATATATATATATATATATATATATATATATATATATAGCTATGAATACATTTAATCTGACCATTTAATGACTGATGGATGTTTCTGTTGTATCAATAAAGTATCAATAAAGTAAGACGAATATGACAGCTCTAGATGAAGAAGACGAAAAATAAATACTAAAACAAAGAAATATATAAAGAGAAGAAAAAAAGATCGGAAGGATACAAAGCGAAGACAAAGAAGCAAACTAACAATATATTAGTGATGTCATCATCCAAAATCATCATTATTACCATCACTGTTATAAATGGCATCAGTACATCTTAATAATCAGAACCATCTTATTGACTATGATTATAATATTGACGTGCCTTCAAGAGGATCTTAACCCTTTACCGACCAAACTGTAGTAAATGGCATGGGATATCCTATACCTTTGGTAGGTAAAGGATTAAGATAATATACAGCAGAAGTTGAAGATCATACATCGTTTTGATACAAAGTGAATTAAATCCAAAACCTCAGAAGTCACACATGAAATGCAATGAAGAAAGCAAGAAAACCATAGACACAGACAGCTGATGTCTACTAAAGGCACAAACAGCAACATTCACTTTCAAACAAAGATCAGACGCCAGCACCGTAAGCCTTAACAGCTTACATGCCATCATATGAAATCGCATGCATCCAAGAAAAGCTACTGAATCATCACTAAACTACGTGAACCGCTAGAGAAACTTCTGACGCTGACTGTATCATCTAAAGAAAAACTAACGACATCATACAAAACATCAGAATGATACTGAATTTACTGATTCCATATGAACCTACGACAACCATAAGGAAAAATCTACACAAATCATCAGACTTGACTACTTCATATGATGCATTAGAGAAACACTAATTTAACCAGAATAATTAGGTAAAACTACTAAATGAGCATGAATCATCGCGAAAAGCAAAGAGCAACCAACAACCGAACAACATGCAGCCGTGAGAGACTTTATTGAAATTAACCTACCAGTTTGACGTCACCTTCAAAACTGTCCTCCAACTGCTGTTTTTAAGTAATGGCACAATTGCAAGATTGAAACAGTGCTATGAGCGCCATAAATGATAAGCAGAGATATTAATGAATTGTTAGTTCACAGACAACAGTAAAGGTTAATAAGGAGAAAAAACAAACAAATAGGAGATGAATAAATTGGTTGAGAATTTCATTAAGCATAGAAATGCTTAACGCTTCAGCAATTTATTAAAGGAAGAGAAACCGAAAATGCTATCGAAAACATGTTAAACCTATAATATCAAAAGATATTATAGTTACATTTTCAAAATGTTAAAATAGTATCAATTAATAGCATGCATAAATTAACGTTAGTATGAATTCCTACAAAGTAGAATCGTTTTCACAGTTTTTTAAAACTGTTTTAAAATAGTATTGCACTTTAACATTAGCTCCAACCTCTTTTGGATCTGCTTCCAATTTCAACAGCTAAATTTTTTTGCATTTTTATGCAAGTAAAGCTGTAGGATCTGTTAATTTAAACATGATTAATGCAAGGTACCTTGAGAAACTTCTTTGGTTCATCGCGTTCAATGATGTAAGTACCCAAGTTTCGATTCTTGAAGTATGGAACATACTGTTGAAATTGCTCCGGCTGTAAACGATAGCAAAGAATCAATATGTAACTCTAACAAAACAAAAAAAACTTGAGAATAACTTAGAATGACGGTAGGCAATCATCCATCATTTGCTCTACATGAAATATTTACATTTTAAACTATAGTATATTTATCTTTTTTTCTTGATCTCTGCATTCTCTCAATTATTCACTTGCTCACTGGAAATTATAACTTATTAGCTTGCTAATTTTCTTAATCCAATTATTTCAGACATGGAGTTTTGCTGTTTTAATCTATGCTCCTGGAACAAACTGTCTAACCGTCTATGACATGAGTCATACATGAGTCCTCACTCAGTCTCTCTTTGCCTCTTTTTCGCAGGCACTTGAAGGAAGTAGGGCTGTGTATTTTAGCAATCAATTAAGTGATTATCATAACAAATTTTAATAGATTAATTTTCTTACTCATTTTACGATGTCAAGTGGTCCATGTCCGGAGTAAACAATATGAATACCGGTAATTAAAAATGCGAAAAAAACTAAGCGACAAGTTTGCATATAAGGTATCATCTCTTCTTTGAAATAAATACATTTGCAGTTTTTTTAGAAAGATAGCAGCAACTAAAACTCAGTAACTACTTTTGACAGTTTTTCATGCTTTACGTATCAGATACCAAATTAACGGAATTAAATTTTGGAGATTAATCAATTAAGAAATTTTTAATTAGTACCGGCCCTAGTTAGAAGATGAATGAATATGGGCAATTATAGTTTCCTTTATTCGGTTAGGAGCTCCTCTACTTAGCTTCTCATGAAGTGATGCTATGTAAATTTTCAATTACCATCGTAAATTACCATCAAAGGAAATCGCTTTTAACGAGAATGCTTTATCTTATTTAAATGTCATAGGACTTACAATATAAACCAAAGTGCAGCATAAATTGTTGGTCATTAAAAGAACATCATTTGTTATTTTAAAAAATTAAATTATATTGGATTGTGGAATTAGGATTTTGTGCTATTTGAAAACATTTTGACATTGATTGGATATAGAAATGATGTACATTTGTTTATTATACCATATCTGTACACCAAAATGCGGATAGCAATTGGTACATTAAAGAATATTTTTATCTTATCTTATCTTATCTTATGACTTAAAGAATACATATTATGCTCACATGGCTGAGGAAGGCATCGGCAACTTGATCCGCATCATTTGAACATCCTGTCAGAACTTCAAGGAAAATGCTGAAATGTAACAAAAGCCCCCATTCAATGCTGAGTACAATGCGGAATATATTTAGTGTACAGTAATCGGCCTCTGCAGTGTTAAAAGTGTAAAAAAAGAAGTGCCTGGACGCTCCTTAACTTTCCAGTGTGGCTGGCGAAATACGTGGCAGGACGGCGTTCAGATTTGAGAATAAGTGCATGGACGCCGTCCATGACCGTACTGGCACACGTTAAGCCCTGGGCCTCTGACAAAATTGTGTGGCTTCATACGATAAAAAATTTACTTCATATGCTTTAATGAATTCTGCAACAATCGGTCAAAATTATTCGTATAGCAGGGGCAGATCCAGGGGGGCAATCCAGCCATGTCCCTCCCCATTTAGAAATTTCTTTATTTTTGACCAGCTATTCTGGCTCGGAAAGTTTATGTGGCCACCTCATGAGTAGTTCTGTAGGCCCCTCCCCACGCCCACGAGGTCCGTATACAAGGTCTGTACAACTAAAAAAGGTCATCAACTATTTTGGCGGATGAAAAGATACGTTTTCTTGGGAATTCGGAAAAAAAGAAAAAAAAGTCATCAGATTTTTTGGCGACCAAAATGAAAAAATTTTCCATGTCCCAAAAGCGAAAATTTTTGCCCCCCCTCCTTCGAAAATTTCTGTATCTGTCCTTGTCATATAGTGTATAGTTTTCTTAAATATGTAACGTTGATTTGCATCAACAGCACAATTTAAAAGATTCCAGTTTTATGCAAATGCGTTTAGTAATTTGAAACTCAGTTTAAATATACACTGCGAAACAAATCAACACAACAATTATAATTATATATAACAATTGATGAGATTTTTCATACAAGATAGGTTCCTTCAATCGACTTTGCAAATTTCAATAATAAACTAATAAAAAAATTTGCATGAAATTTTAGATAAACTACTGCATAATTAAAGGGTATCATTTATATCTGGCCTAGTTAGCTACACCGGTAAGTGCGAGCTGCATTCGTCTGTTGGTTGCAACGGACTGCGGATCAAGCCCCGGGCTGGGAGTTGACATTCAGAGATTTAGATATCTCGGGCTAGCACGTGCGGGACGCAGGGGCGCAAGCTCCTGCGGAGCGACCTTGGGCAAGTTGCTTACCCATCATTGTCTGTGGGGAAGGCAACTGGAAACCACCTCACTCATCTCATCCCCAAGGGCGTAAAGCCAATGAACCTGCCTTCGGGCAGAGCACCATCATCATCATTTATATCTATGAAGGAGAACGTGTATGCATGTTTGTCCAGAATGCACTCCACAGTTTCGCAGCCATTGACCTGAAACCTTTCACCTATACAAAGGGCCACCAGCACCACCCAGTGGAGAGGTTGGTCAATTTCTGGGTTCTAAAATCCCATGGACACCTGGGTGCTCTGGGTATTATAAACCCAGGTCTGCATACCCAGATAGGACAACTTAATTAACCTACCAACTTCGCGCAAATAAAATAAAAATAATTTAAACAAATAAAGCAACAATGCTACTAACAGAGCAAAATACATGCTTACTCCTGGTGGAAACTGAAAATTTCCGGGTAGGTTGCGAATATGATGTCACGTTTGCCAGACAGTTCATCAGGGACTTTGCCCTCAAATGCCTTGAAATATGTATCCATGGTGAAATTCAACTCACGAACGTATTCTTTCTCAGACTCCCAAAGGTCTTTTAACAAGTAGCTGAAGAAAAAAAATCGAAAGCGTAAATCAACATCACTGTCATCCTCAATAGCTATTTTAATTGCAATAGTACAACAAAGTGAAATCTATTATTTTAAGTACAGTAAATACATATATTTAAGGTCTATTGTGCCCTTCTAGTGCAAAATTTGATGCAAACTGGTTTTTACCGATACTGATTATACCAATTGTTCTAGCGATCAGTCCAATAATGAATTTGGCAAATTAATCGCTACAGCTCCACAGCAAGCTGTGTAGCACAGAACACCCATTACGTCACAACAACATATCCCAGTGCCTGCTTTTACATTTATGCACAGCTATCCAAAACCAGCATCCATAACCGAATCACAGTTGTCATTTACCGTCGCTTCATGATAGCCTCTTGCTGCTTGTTCTTGATCTGAATGATGTCCTCGCGGAAAATCTCCTGCGTCGATCGTGTGTCGAGTTTATCCCGTGATTTTGGAATGAGGTAGCTTGGGGGCACCCAGCCACTTTCCTTCTCACCCTCTACCCTCTGGCATAGCCAACGCTCAGAACCCTCGGCAAACAGAACTTCAACAAGACCGCCCTCTAGTAGTGGAATTCCTTCGGCATCAGGTGGCTTGTATTCAGCAATCGCTTTGTAAACCGGCAGTTCCTGTAACAGGAGCAAAGCAGATGCCGCATTGATTGAATGTGCACTTGTTATAGCATCCCTTCAACACTGCTACTCAGAAGCGCTCCATGTCTATATCCATATATCTATAAGTTGAACGATGAATCGCAGAATAGCAGAGATATATTTTATAATCTGGTAAATGCAATTATAATAGAACAGTGACATCTGCTACATTTTCCTAGAGATGATATCGATGATATTTTCTTTGTGGTTGGCAATCAGAAAACCTTACTTGAATTCAAGAAAATTACTGATCTGTAAAGGCCAAAGTAGTAATAGTCAGTAATAATCAGAGCAAATTTCAGAAGTTTGGTCGTTCACAGCAAGTGATTCTACATAAACAAATGGCAAAATTGGAGAAAAAGAACAAGGCAAAACAGAAGTGTGCAACAGATAACTTAAATATCTGCAGATGAGCACCACATGTAAGTTCACATGTCAGTTCACATGTCAGTTCACATGTAAGTTCACACGTCAGTTCACATGTCAGTTCACATGTCAGTTCAGATCATCACCATACACAAAGATGCAAAAAAATTGAAGATGTGCTTTGTAATATTTTCATGGTCACCAATGAGACTGACCTTGGGCTCTTCCTCTTCCTCCTCCTCCTCCGATTCCTCTTCCTCTGATGACTCCTCTTCCAATTCTGGCTCTTTCTTTCCCAGCAGCAAGTCAACCGGAACATAGCAGACCTTCATCAACAAATTTAACGCAACATAAGAATCAGCAAATTTCTAAGTCTACAAGGAAAGTCGTGTCAAAAACTATTTGAGTAAAACACCATCTTGAGTTAACATAAGTTAACATAAACAAATTAACATAAACAAGTTAACATAAGCACAGAATTGTGTCAGTTTATTATTACACCAGTGGGTGTTGAGTGGCGCTTTAAAAGTCTGAAGTCTACAATCACGTTTATAAATAACAGATTTTTGCCGTGAAACTGTTTCTATTATGAAGAGAAAATTGCTCTCTCGATGCTTTCCTTTAATTAATAATAACATATTTAATAATAATAATAATAATAATAATAATAATAAAAAGATTTGCCCTCAAATGCCTTGAAATATGTATCCATGGTAAAATTCAACTCACGAACGTATTCTTTCTCAGATTCCCAAAGGTCTTTTAACAAGTAGCTGGAGAAAAAAATCGACTTCTGGAACAGCACTTTGAATGGGCCTTACAAAATAAATAAGTCTTAGGTCTTTAAGCTGAAAATTCTTTTCTTTATAAGATTTTCTTATCTAGGTACATTCAAAAAAGACCTTGTAGCTCACCTGATGTTTATCCTTTGCCAGTCTGACAAGCCACATGTTCTCTCGCTCGGTGTCCAAGACTTCAACGACGCTTCCCTTGCGTAATGTCACCTTCTTGTCCTTGCATGTGTAGTCCTCAAGCATCGTGAATTTCTTGAAGAGCATTTCCTCGTCCTTGCGGCCAGCCAACCGGTTGCGCTCCTCCTGGATCTGTGCTGCCAGCTTCTGGACGACGTCAAAGTCAGTATCGTGCGAGTCTGAAACGTTTCCAATTTGAAATACCCTTAATTTATCATTCATTCATTCATTCATTCATTCATTCATTCATTCATTCATTCATTCATACATACATTCATTCATTCATTCATTATATGGATCTATATAGCGCCCTTCAAATAATCAACTCAGGATCTATATAGCGCCCTTCAAATAATCAACTCAGAGGCACTCCCAACCCAGCCATGGCGAAAGAAAAAAGAGAGATTTATGAAACAAAGTTTGACTGCTCAGAAAAACATGTTTAAATATTTGTTATCATAAACTATACTCAGCAAAGGAATGCTAGAGAGTCATCATGGTCTTCAAACTTTAATTATGGACAGAAAGAAGCAGCAGAAGAGGCTTAGAAGCTTTGTCCAATATTCACCATTTTGACTCTCTTCTAACAGAATTTGATTACAGACTAGGAAGACTGGACACCAGAAGAAATGGCTTGAACAGATTTAAAACGAAAGCTTCGGTGACACTGAAAAAATTCGGTAAAAATTCGCCAGAATCATAAACATGAAATACCAATCATCTTTGCAATCTATTTATTTACTCATTCCAATATTTCAAATTCAAGACAAAACCTTTTCTTAACACAGTCCTGCCACATTGCCACAATGCAAATGACCTCCAACGGTCATGGTTTTCTGACTTCATATCATGAATGCCTGGGCGTCCTTTCTGCTCTTTAAACCATCATGACCTTCATGTACCACGGTCTCGGACTGCTACAGCCCAGCATCGTGCCTTCGCTTGTGTCGGCCCTTTGCAATCGCCTCCCTACTATAACTCGTACTCAGATCTTATTTGGAAGCACAATTGTTTCTGCACGTTTCCTAAAGACTTGTTCTTTTTCCAGGGGATCTTCACACTGGGAGTGCCTCTGATTAGGTTGTATTGTTGAGAGGCACTTTATAAATCCTAAAATAGTATATAATATATAAATAGTATATAAATACGTACACTGAAACGTCTGTATAACATTAGTTTGATATATATATTATACTAGCTGATCTACCCGGCGTTGCCCGGGAAATTTCGATTTTTAGTTCCCAGCCACCCCTGACCCGCTCCCACGCCGCCCTTCTCACCTCGTCTTACATCGGCCCCAACCCGATCCCACTCTGGTCGCCATTCCCACCTCGCCTTCTTCCATCGGCCCCACCCGGTCCAACCACTTTGAGTGCCCAGCGTTGCCCGTGACATTTAGGTTTTCGGTCCAACCCAGCTCACACCCATCCATGTTTGCGCTATTATAGTCAGCATTTTTGCAAAACCGCGTGTCAAAAGACCTGCCCTCGTCGAAAAAAATTAGGTTAAAAATCTATTGGTTCGTTAAAAACCCATCGGCGAAAACTATTGCGTCTTAAATAGGCTAGTGATACATATAGTCTATAGATATTAATTAACGGCACAAAGCGCTATAATTTTAAAATCGGCGGTGACGTCATTAATGTACTGGTTTCAATCATCAATATATCATCGATGGTTTCAATGTCTGTTGAAAACGAAAATATGGTTGAAAGCAAATAAAATGGCGTCTTAAACACAGCGTTAGGATTGGATGGAAAATGAAATGTTTCAATCTCGGGAAACGGTAAGATTTTTGGATCGCGAAGCCCGATAGTGTTCCCCGGTGATGCTAAAAAGTATTTTTGTAAATATTGAGAAAAATCGGTCAGGTGGATAAGAAGAAAATTGGTTCATTAAAATGTAACAACTTGATTTTATAGGTTTAGATATATACATATATTTATATATATATATATCAAAGTAATGTTATACAGAAGTTTCAGTGTGCATATTTCTACTAACCAGACACAGCCACATTGACCGTGCAGTAGGAAGTCCCTGCGGCGTTTGTGGCATAGCATGTGTACTCTCCAAAATCATTGACTCTGGTCTTTGCCACATGCAGTACGTGAGTATCACCATCGCTCGTAATTTTCAGTCGGTTCTCCGACGTCAGCGGCCTTCCGTCTTTCAACCATGACACGCTAACGTCCGTTCCTTCAAATAACAAGTAGAACTCTGAAATCTATGTTTCACACAAAGCACCATCCAGTTCATAAAAATTTGTAGGTTCATTAATTACTTTTGGATGGCACATCAGGTTCTAGAGCTGTACCTAGGTACTGAATATTGATTAATGACCTACAATCAGAACTTTCAATAGATACCAATTACCAATTGTGGGCGTGGTGGTGTAGTGGTGGTGTCGGTGCCTTGGAGCCGGAGGGTTCCAGGTTCAAATCCACCTCAAGCCGCCGCGTTAACTTTGAGCAAGTTCTTCACATGCCATTGCTCAGGCGCTTTGGCAGGAAACTCCGATGCAGTGTTAGCACTGTAGTCGGGAGCAGCTCTGAGTAGAAAGCATGAAGGGGGTGCTATAGAAATGGAGAAATAAATAAATAATTAAATGACACAATCGTAATCAACAATCATGCATAGCACTACTAAAGGGTAAGCTTCCAGTGAAACTTCAGACTTGGCAATGTGGAAAAGAACAGAACATGAAGCATAGAACAGAAGTGGAAGCAATACCTTTGACAGCAGCAATAAGATGGACATCCTCTCCCTCAGTGATAAGGGCAGGCTGGAATCGAGTCACAAATTCAGGCGGTAAAACTCCAGTGTCTTCATATCTACAGTAAATTTAAAGTTTAAGAAGCTTAGAATGTTACAAATCATCGTATCATATCTATAAATTTATAAAGCACCTCACAGTGCGCATTAATCAGAGGCGCTCCCAGTGCGAAAGACCCAGAGAAAAGAAAGCAGTTTCGAGACAGCAGAAAGATGTGCGGGGTATCAGTTAATAGCAAAGAACGTGTCAATGGTGATGGCTGATTCCAAAGTGCAGGACAAATGAAGGCAGAAGCTCAAGTATTAGCCAAAGCAGATCTTGCATGGTGGTCAAGGAGATGATGTCTATCACATGAGCGCAGTGGATGTAGTAGAGAGGATGCTGAAGTCGGCAGGCGAGTGAGATCGTGAAGATACTTGACCAGAGTAAGACCGGCAAGGTAAGAACCTTGAGCAGAATTCGAGCAATAAGAGGTATCAATGAAGGTGATGAAACACGAAAGAATATGTGGAACGAGTGAGGAAGTTAGTTTGGCAGCTCTGCAATTAGAACGGACTAGAGGGGAGAGACGAAATTACGGTTATGAATAGCAATCCTATCATCACCTAATACCCCTAATCACCTACAGATTTGTCTCTTATTCTGCTATTATAAACAAAGTATGCATGGAAAACATACTCGACGCCTTGCGGTTGGACGCCGATGGTGATAGAGTGGGCGATCTTTCCCCTTTCGTTGATCGCTGTAATTTTGTATTCTCCGCTGTCAGCAAGCGTCGCCTCTTTCACGCTCAGTCTGCAGACACCATCGTCTTCGAAGATGATCTCAACGCGACCTTCCTCGTGATCCAGGCGAATAAGTTCACCGTTTTTGTAGAATGATACTTCAGGCACAGGAGTACCTGCAAACACATGGGAGTCAATTTCACGATCTATTGTCATTGTCAAGTAACATGGGGCACAGTGGTGTAGGGGTATGTTCGATGCCTTGGACCCGGAGGATTCCAGGTTCAAATCCACCTCAGGATGCAGCGTAGGGACTTTGAGCAGGTCCTTCACTTGCAATTGCTCGTGCGCTTTGGCGTGAAACTCCAATGCAGTGTCCACGCTGTAGTCGGGAGCGTCTCTGAGTAGAGAGCCTGAAGGGGCGCTATAGCAGATGTAAGAAATGCATAAAGTTACATGACATTTTCATGATGCACTTTAAAAGTTTTTCAAATCTACAAATTAATTAGCTTAGACACATTCGAAACAAGCTGCCATTATTATTACTGTTATTGTTATGGCAGACTTCATGAAACAACGGTAATTACGAGAGGAAATTGTAAAACGATAAAGAATTGATGACCTTTGTTGAAGTCAGCCGCGAAGATGATAAAATGATCAAATCTGTGACTTTACATGACAATTTGATGTCAACAATTAGCCATTTTCTTACCTTGAATTACAAAAGCACAATCAATAATTACTGATAACCAAACCATAATTTGTTGGGTCCCATTTGGGTCTCTATAGCTAGCCACCAGTTGACAACACTGGTAACATGCAGTCCATAAGTATGCCCTATGAGTGTTGGTTTGAGGAAATGTACCTATATAGGCCTAGTGAGGCTGTCTGGCTCAAGTCATTATAATTATCAATATGATGGTGTTGATGCTGAAAATGATGAGAATGACAAAAATACTGATAACATCAGGATCACATTGATCATCTTCTTAAGACATAATTACTATGTTTATTCTGTGGTTAAAAACTAAAACTAAACAAGTGATTTGAGTCAAAATTGTGACTGCAATCACAAATTTGTATAGCAACTCTTCAATTTTCCAATATTAAACGATGGCAACAGAGATTCTGATAAAATAATCTAACCTGTGACTTTGCACGAAAAGTCAATGTCCGCTCCCTCTCTCACAAAATGCGGCTTTGGATATTCTTCCAGCTTCGGAGGTTTCTTCTCGACCTTCGATATGACATTGACGGAAACGGTGCATGCTATGATTCCACCTTCATTTTCCGCACGCAGAGTGTACTCTCCGATGTCTTCCAACTCCGCCTCAAGCACTTCGAGGTAGTGCAAGCCCGTCTTACTGTCACAGCCGAATGTGATCCGACTGTCTGCTCCTGGTTTCAATTTGCGACCGCTCTTCGCCCAGTGTACAGCTACCTCCGACTCATTAGCAAATTTATACGTCAGCCGTATTGTTTCACCCTCTCGAACCTTTGCAGGCGCAGGCTTAGTTTCAAAAAGTGGTAACGGAAGTTCGATCTCTTCCTCTGAAAATTCCGCTTCCTCTTCCCGTCCCTCTTTCTCGACCTTGGAAACGACCTTCTTCTTGATCAATTCAACTACGACCCGCGTTTCCTCCACTACCAGTTCCTCCACGTGAGCAACGACCACCGCTTCCTTTACTTGGACTATCTCCTCCTTTGTCACTTTCTCCGCCTTCTTCTTCTTCCTCTCCTTCATCCTCGTTTTCTTCAGCAGTACTTCTTCCATGAGAATCGCTGCTCTCTCCCGTTCCTGCATCGCTTCCTCGATGACGGTTCCCTCCTCGAGCCAAGGCTTCGGAAGAGATTCCAACACCAAAACTGGAACACGGGCAGTTGTTGTTCCGCTCTACAAAATTCGATTAAGTACGATAGTACACACAGAACTGATTACCTTCTCTCATGGAAGAGTTACCTGCAGAATAGAAGAAGGAGGATAGAGCTACCTTGGATGTTAAAGGGTTAAGCTGTATAGCATGTCAACAAACTAATAAATAGTTGTAACAACAATTAGAGCTATATAACCTCAAACGCCTACACAAGATTTGATTTGAATCGTCAAAAAACGGTGGGTGGCCTCCCTAAAAGTGGTATAACTTTTGTTCTGTTTGAAATATTCTGATGAAATTTGGCCATCATGTGTAAATATGAATTGTCTTTAGGCCTGTAAAATTTCATTTAGAAATTCTTACTTTTGGCCAAGATATTGGGGTCTTTTTTGCGCACCCTGTATGTGCATCTAGTCCTTTCTATGGTCATCAGACTTAATCTGAATTGATATGATTTGATTTAATCGTTACCTCGTTTGACAGTTTTACTGTGTACTCTCCGCTGTCTCCAGTCACCGCTTCAACAATCACTAACTTTGCGACGTTGGCTTTCTTGTCGAAGTCAGCCTTGATGCGCTTGTCCTTGCCCTTCTTGATTGGCTTCTTACCTTTAAACCATGTCACCTCAGGTGCTGGTTCTCCTACACAACAACAAATAGCATGCTTCATTGCGATTCAACCATCGATGTTAGATGCTGGTCGGTAAGCAAAGATTGTAGGTGGTTCAAGCGGTGCTTTAGAAGCTTCAAAATGTGACTACGATGCAAATTAAACGGCAGACAAGCATCGTGACACAACTCAAAAGTTGATCACAACATATACTATCGTGTGCAATCCACATAGGCTGAAGGATTTTTTCAGCTGAGACAAAATTAAATAAAAGCACAATCTCTTGTTAGATTTGCAAGGCTTCACTAGCACCTGCCAATACCATGCTAGGAGCTGCTTTGTCTAGAAGGTGCTTTGGAAAAGGTTGCTGGGTGGCATTATGGAGCATGACAAACATCATTCGTAGGAAAATTAAGCATTTCCCAGACAGCCACATTTCATAGATCTACCGCAGGTCTACAACTGAAAGCAGCTGGCCCCAGTTATGAGTCTTGTGTGTGTGTGTGTGTGTGTGTGTGTGTGTGTGTGTGTGTGTGTGCGTGACCGTGCACGTTTGTGTGATACAATACAACTGCATTTTGATGGAAGGCCCTCTTCCCACACAACAGAGCAACTGTGAGTGAAAGACTTGCTCTCCAAGTCTCCATGATGCAGACTGTGTATTCAAACCAAGTGCCACCATGCCACACTGATATGCATTGATGTATGCACGTATGTATACATGTAATTATGATTATGTGCACACAGACACGCGCACACACACACACACACACATGTGTATTGTGTATGTGTGATGACTACTTACAGAAATTGTACATAATATGCATGTACATATGCTAAGAACTTCACTAAGTTACACACCTACTTTCATCTACGTACAATTCTAAAACAGTTTGAATCAAGTACCAGTCCAAGAACTATCATCAACTGACCTTCAACCTTGAACTGTAGACAGACAATGGACCCTCGTTCGACAGCGACTGCCTTCGGTGCGGTCAGAATGACAGGCGCAAGGGCATCTGCCGTCTTCGTCACTGTCTCCACAACTCCCTCCAGCAGCGCACCGGATGCTGCGGTTCCGCTTATTTCTGACGTCTCTTCCAACGATGACAGCACCACCTCTCTGGCTTTGCTGATGTCCGACCTCTTACCCTTGACTGTTGTTTCTTCTGAGACTTCTGTGACTGCAACAGCAGCATCCACTTCGTCTTTTGCGACTTCCTTGTCCTTTTTCGACTTCTTCTTCTTCTCCGTCACGACTTTTTTAGTCACTTGACTTTTCTTCTCCAGATCTTCGTTCTTCGTGACAGTGGTGCTCTCTTTCAATTCTGTTGTTTTCTCTTCTTTACTCACCCCCTCCAACACCAATTTGCCCGAAACACTTACATCTTCACCGGCACCAGCTTTGGCCTGATCCACTTTAATAGTGCCCTCCACATCAACTTCTTCTGTAGCTTTTGGAAGTTTAATACCAACAGAAACTTCTTCCTCCTCTTCCTCTTCCGACTCCTCTTCCGACTCCGACTCCACTTTAGTCTCTTTTCTGACCTTAACTTCTTCCTTGACCTTGACAACCTCCTTCTGGACAGAAGTTTTTTCAATGACCGCTTCCACGGTTTTCCTCACCTCGACCTTGGTAGAAGCTTTCGCTGATCCAAAAGCATTGGATGCTTTCACTGTGTACTTGGCAGCATCTTCAAGTGACCCAGAATGGATCTCAAGAATATAAACCCCTGTTGCGGTATCGGACTGAAGAATGACCCGCTTGTCCGACTTCTTAGGCTTCACTCTTTCATCACCCTTGTACCATTTAACCTCTGGCGCTGGAATTCCTAGATAAGTAAAACAAGAAACATGTTCAACTATAAGTTAAAGCATTTTAAAACTTACTCCATTACCTTTCGATTTCTTCAGTTTAGCTGTTTGTTCCAAAGCACAGATGTATCAATTATTGCAACTTTATTTATGTCAAACAATAATTTATGTAATTTCTACCGGAAATCAAGCAGCATGCTCGCAAGTAACCGCAAATTCGTTTCACAACAGTTACACAAGTCTACATTTGCCTCAATTGGTCCTTATCTTTGGAATGCGCTTTCTTCGTCTGTTCGCTCTACAATCTGGCAGTCTCCCTTCTTCCTTCTCACTTCTCAAAACCTGCGTAGCCCTGTGCACTGCAAGCACTTCTGAATGGCTCACCATACTTGAGGCACTTTATAAATGCTTAAATACAATGCAAATACAATACATACAACCGTGTTTGAAGGGCAGCCCTCGTTCCTTAGTTTCCGAAGGGCACTCAATGACCAAATCGTAGAGCATCGATGGCACAATCCAATTGTGCATGAAGAACATACTCAAGGTCCCACGGAGGAACCAGTTCAATGAGATTAAAACTTGTAATGTCCCACATTACAAGCTGAGCACTCTAATAAATTGGCTATTGTGCCACACAATGCCCACTGCCAATGTAGAATTGTAGATCCTGCCACAAGGAATCGCATTAAATAAAAGAAAATAAAAACAATGGGATTCAAAGAAAATTGTCAACTGTGATCTAGAAATTGAACGGGGTGAGTAAAGGTTAAGAAGTTCTAGTCACACCATTTAAATTCATAATTTTTTTCGTGCATCTGAAAACTACAAAGGTTTGAGTTAAAACCAATGTCAAGCACATGCTGTTCATTAATAAATGAAAGTAGAAAGGATTTGCCAATAATAATAATATTACTGAACACATGCAAAAATTATAGATTCGTCAAGTGTAACAAATTACATATTACAAAAGCACGTTAAATAGGTGAAATATAAAATGCACTGTCATACTTTTCATGAAGTACCCATTTAAAGACTAAAACAGAAAACATTCTGTAAGTAAAATAACGTTACAAATTTATACAGTGATGCATCTCACCAGCACATACATTGTACGTCTCCATAACAAGAATTCCAGAAAATTTCCCACAAACAGAAGGCAAAGAAAATATATATAACATGAAATTGGAAAATTCAGTAGTCTGAAACAAGACATTCGTACATTTCTACACTCTGAATTTTTTTGCATAAAACAATATATTACTCTAATATACAAAAAAATAAGTAGCTGAAACGAAAAACGTTAATGATTGCAAGCGTCAATGACATCAACAGAAGCAATACAGTATGTCAAGAAAGTTATGCATTAGCAACCATCAAGTTAGCGTGAAACAGATCTTACATTGCAACAGTTCGTTATTTGCTCTATGAAGCTCTAATCTATGTTGTATCAAAGCAGCTGAAACAAGAAAGTAACCATTGCAGTCAGCCGCCATGTTGTGTTGACAGCATCAGCCATTACGTGTTTCGCAAGCTGAGCAGCAATGACAGCCATCAAGTAAGTAGTCCTAACCTTTCACTTGACACCAAAGTTTTATAGTAACTCCTTCTGCAGCCGTCAGTGATGATGATGGCTTGACAATAAAGGTAGGAGAAGAACCATCAACAACCATTGGTTTCTTCTCTGCAGCTTCCTCCACTTCAGTGACATGTGTTTTCTTCTCCACGGCCTCTCTCACCTCGACAGTAATTGGCTTCTCGTTCACAACGTCTTCTACCTCCTTGACAACAATGGTTTTCTTCTCCACAACTTCTTCTGCTTTTGTGATATTTGCTTTCTCTTCTGTTGATTTCTCATTTTTCTTGACAACCGTTGAAGTTTCCTTGACATCTTCCTCGAATTTGTCAGAAACTGATTTTCCCTCTGTAGCTTTGTCTACCTTCATCTTTTCATCCTTAGCCCCATCTACTTTCTTGACAGAAATCATTGTATCTTCTACAGATTCCTTCAATTTAGTTTCAGTTGTTTTAACTTTGACAGCAATTGGCGTCTTCGCCACATCTTCTTCAACTCCCATGACAACAATGGGTATTTCCTCAAGAGCTTCTTCAACTTTCTTGACAAAAATCGACTTCTCCTGAACAGCTTCCTCTACATTCTTGATAAATGTTTTCTCCTCAGCAGCCTCTTCCACATTCCTGACAACATTTGACTTCACTTTAACAGCTTCTTCAACTTTCTTGACAACAATTGACTTCTCATCAACATCTTTTCCCACTTTCTTGACAACAATTGGCTTTTCATCAACAGCGTCCTCCACTTTCATGACAACAATTGGCTTCTCCTCCTCATCTTCATCCACTTTCGTGACAACAATTGGTCTCTCCTCAACAGCTTCTTCCAATTTCTTGACAACAATTGGTTTATCATCAACAGCTTCTTCCAATTTCTTGACAACAATTGACTTCTCTTTAACAGCCTTCTCTACTTTCTTCGTAAATGTTTTCTCCTCAGCAGCTTCTTCCACTTTCTTGACAACAATTGGCTTTTCATCAACAGCTTCCTCCACTTTCGTGACAATTGGTTTCTCCTCACCAGCTTCTTCCACCTTCGTGACAATTGGCTTCTCTTTAACAGCTTCTTTCACTTTGTGAACAACAATTGGCTTTTCCGGAACAGCTTCTCCCACTTTTTTGACAACAATTGGCTTCTCCTCCTCATCTTCATCCACTTTCGTGACAATAATTGGTTTATCCTCAATAGCTTCTTCAACTTTCTTGACAACAATTGGCTTTTCATCAACAGCTTCTTCCACTTTCTTGACAATTGACTTCTCTGTAACAGCCTTCTCTACTTTCTTCGTAAATGTTTTCTCCTCAGCAGCTTCTTCCACTTTCTTGACAACAATTGGCCTCTCCTCTTCATCTTCATCCACTTTCATGACAACAATTGGCCTCTCCTCTTCATCTTCATCCGCTTTCGTGACAACAATTGGTTTCTCCTCAACAGCTTCTTCCACTTTCTTGACAACAATTGGCTTTTCATCAACAGCTTCTTCCACTTTCTTGACAACAATTGGTTTCTCCTCAACAGCTTCTTCCAATTTCTTGACCGCAATTGACTTTTCATCAACAGCCTTCTCTACTTTCTTCGTAAATGTTTTCTCCTCAGCAGCTTCTTCTACTTTCTTGACAACAACTGACTTCTCCTCAACATATTCCACTTTCTTGACAACAATTGGCTTTTCATCAACAGCTTCTTCCACCTTCGTGACAACAATTGGCCTCTCCTCCTCATCTTCATCCACTTTCGTGACAACAATTGGTTTATCATCAACAGCTTCTTCTACTTTCTTGACAACAATTGACTTTTCCCTGACAGCTTCCTCTACTTTCTTCGTAAATGTTTTCTCCTCAACATCTTCTTCCACTTTCTTGACAACAACTGGTTTCTCCTCAACATCTTCTTCTACTTTCTTGATGACAATTTGTTTCTCCTCCGAAATTTCTTCCACTTTGCTGACAGATACGATTGTCTCCTCTGAAGATTCTTCAACTTTCGTTTCAGTTGTTCGCACCTCCACAGCTTCTTCCACTTTCTTGACAACAATTTGCTTCTGCTCCCAGGGTTCTACAACTTTCTTGACAACAATTGGTTTCTCTGCCACAGATTCTTCAACTTTCTTAGCAACAAAAGGTTTTTCCTCAGCAGCTGTTTCCACTTTGATGACAATAACAGGTGTCTCCAATACAGCTTCTTCTACTTTCTTTGCAAAAATTGGCTTTTCCACAGTTTGTTCATCTTCCGTGATAACAACGGGCTTCTTTTCCTCCCTTTGTTCAACTATCTGGACAACTGGTTTCTCTTCAATTACATCATCAACATTCCTGACCGAAACTGAATTCACTTCCACAATTTCCTCCACGTTCACGACGGTCGATTTCTCCTCCACATTTACTTCCGCTTCTTCTTGGTTAAAATCCTCCATTGAGAGTTCATTTAAAACCTGAACTCTCACAGACACTCGCACAGATCCATTCTCATTACTGGCCTTCACAGTATATTTCCCAACGTCCGCAACAGTAGCAAACTGTATCTCCATAAAATCCAGCTCACTTTTGGTGTCGTAACCAATGACAAGTCTCTTGTCAGATTTCTTTGGCTTCAGTCTCTCGTCATCTTTGTACCACTTGATCTCAGGTTCAGGTTTTCCTGTTCAGCACAACGAACAGTTAAGAGATATGACATCTTCTCAGCTAAAAGCAGATTTTTATAGCTCAGTTTATTCTATCGTGTTACAACATGTTTAATGGTCTGCCTGTAACAACTCATGGACATAATTTTCTGCCTCACACACAGTTCATAGGTACTAAAAAATTAATGAACATTAAAAAAATCTACACTGGCATAACAACTACATGTACATGTACAATACATATATCCGTTTATAGTATAGCTCTGTTGTAAAGGTACTTTAACTTTTGAACCATGTTTTTAAGACTTAAAGATGGGGCAAAGATGCATCTTCATGTTCTTTATGATGAAAACCTGTAACATGTATGGCTATCAATTTAAAATTGGTTTGTCTGCATAAAAAAATAGCCAAAAGCTTAGTTATTACCAAAATGGCATATTAAACAATACCTAATATAATTATTATGACAAAGGCCACGTGTTATTGATAACCTGCACAAACTTCATGGTAACAAGAACCTGTAGCTGGAAAACTGCACATGACGAAATCACTGAATGATTACAAATTTTAGACTGAAAAAAACTTACGAAAAGGAAATCATAATCTAAATCACATTGATGACGACAAAGCACCATTCGTTAAAGAAACGGCATGCCAACAAAAGCTCTAATACTTGAAACAAAATAGCAACAGATGAAAAAAACAACCCCCAAATGTAATCATACAGATGGTGTAAACTTCTAAACATTGTAAGTTGTAAGCCCAACAATTCTACTTTCCTATACAATAACAGAGAAGCCATACTAAGTAGAAACAGGATTACCGTAAAAGTTATAACATCACCCGTGCAAGTATTCAGGATCTCTTCAAAGTGCATTATCCGCAATTTCGCGTGCTCACTTTGCATATCTTACATATGAATAATGGAATGTAAAGTACAAAGTAAAAATGCTTGCATTTGCACGTTCTTAATTATCAATAAATATATTGGAATGCAAAGCAAAGGGTAAAATGCTTATATTTATGCACACCACACATAAAAATATATTGTACACTGTACAGGCCATCAAAGTACCACCACCTATATAAAATCACGTAGCCTAATTCTGGTCATCTTTAGGACAGCAACGTTCTTAAGCAAATGAAAACCAAATATACATTTTAAACAACACAAAAAGCCAAATCCAAAATGAAAAATGAATCAATTGACTTCAAATGCAGAGCAAAAATATATGAAAATTGAAATACTGAACAACATGATCGCTGCGCCACAACGACAGCGCAGCAATACAGCATAGCTGTTTGTAAATGTTCCACAGCAATATAGCCCAGCTGTTGTAAAGGCTCCACAGCAATATAGCACAGCTGTTGTAAAGGCTCCACAGCAATATAGCACAGCTGTTTGTAAATGTTCCACAGCAATATAGCCCAGCTGTTGTAAAGGCTCCGCAGCAATATAGCACAGCTGTTGTAAAGGCTTCACAGCAATATAGCATAGCTGTTGTAAAGGCTCCACAGCAATATAGCATAGCTGTTGCAAAGAATCCACATCGATCCAACACTGCACTTTGGCATGATTCGAATAGCAGATATAAAATATTATATCCTTACAGCACAGATCTACATTGTTCAAATTTCATCAAAATATGAACATAAAAATACTAATAAACTGTGCCTTCAAACAGAAAACAGAAAATCAAAAAGATGTATCTGCCACAGATATGCTGTAGGATCACACAAACGATACCGTTGAAACTACTAACTCTTCTCTTTGCTTAGCCTGTCCAGCTAAGGCTAACTCAATTTCTCAACATTTGCAAGAGATATGAAGAGCAGACAACACAATTAGGATAATCACAGAAGAACTTAAATTCTTTGAGCATTTGCAAATAATGCAATGGCATTAAGTGAACCTACTGCATGAATAGTACAATTTTATCAACAGTCAAGACAAATAAAGCAAGCTGCATGCACCAAAGAGTGCAGACACAATGTAACTACTACCAAGGTATAAAACCTGGGCTAGAAGACAATCACCTGAACATTAACAAGCTTTACCAGCTGAAAACATAAATAAAAAATAGCATAATCTTCGCTCTAAAAGTAACAAGCTTTATCAGCTGAAACGGCGAAACAATAAATAAAAAATAGCATAATCTTCCCTCTAAAAGTAACAAGCTTTACCAGCTGAAAACATAAATTAAAAATAGCATAATCTTCCCTCTAAAAGTAACAAGCTTTATCAGCCGAAACGGCGAAACCATAAATAAAAAATAGCATAATCTTCCCTCTAACAATAAGAAGCCTTACCAGATGAAACCATACATCAAAAATAGCATAATTTTCCAGGCCTCTAAAAGTAACAAGCTTCATCAGCTGAAACCATAATACAAAAATAGCATAATCTTCCCCCTAAAAGTAACAAGTTTCATCAGCCGAAACCATAAATAAAAAATAGCATAATCTTCCCTCTAAAAGTAACAAGCTTTATCAGCTGAAACCATAAATAAAAAATAGCATAATCTTCCCTCTAAAAGTAACAAGCTTTATCAGCCGAAACGGCGAAACCATAAATAAAAAAATAGCATAATCTTCCCTCTAACAATAAGAAGCTTTACTAGCTGAAAACATAAATTAAAAATAGCATAGTCTTCCCACTAATATGATTACATGCATGATTACGTATATAATAATATCCAATCTGACATCTTGCTTCAACACAATCAGTGTCTACAACAGCAAATATGATTTCATGAGGATGCCATCTTTTCATAGACCTCAAAGTCAAAACCTGCCATGAACAGAATATTGAAATGCATCTAAACAACTACTACTAATCTAAAAACATCAAAAGCAGCTTTAGCCGAACACAACCGATACAAACAGCCACTACTGTGCCAGGCAGCTCGGTCACATTCATAATGAGCGTCACTTTCTAACCTTTCACTTTGCATTGTAGTCTTATGGTATCTCCCTCCACAACCGCAACTGATTGAGGTTTGATGATAAAGCTCGGCGCAATGCCAACACCTTTCTCCAATTCTGAATTCGGAACAGACTGGGTAGCCTCTGTCGCTGCTGCTTCTTCGGTGACCTCTGGAGACTCTTTCAAAGGTGCCTTACTGAGCAGTGCTTCATCATTGGACTCCTCTCTAACTGTCCCTACTACCTTCGTCTCCTTGTCCAACTCAGCCTCATTGGCATCACGTTCCTTTATACTTTCTCTCTTTTTACTCTTATCAACGCTCACAGCTGTCTCTTCTACTGACTTGGTTTCCACAGAAATCTTCTCGAAATTCTCATCCACTGCCTTGCTCACAAAGCTCTTTGCATCCTCATCCACTGCAGGTTTTTTCAACTTCAAACTTACAGATCCATCAACGTCACTGACAGCTTCCAGAAGTTTTTCTGCAATCACAAATTTGTTTTCAACGTCTGCTTCAGTACTGTCTGAAACTGGAACGTGTTGAACAGTAACGTCAAAACTAGCTTCCTCTCTGCTCTCCACTCTTTCGTGAATTTCTGTCTCTCTACGAACACCTTCGTCTACTGCGACTGAGACGTCTGTCTGCACTTTCCTCTCCTCGCTGACCTTCTGAACCTCTATCTTAACAGATGCCTTCACTGAACCATACTGATTCACAGCCTTAACTGTATACTTGGCAGTATCACTCAGTGTGGCCGCGCTTATTACAAGGGAATGAAGTTCAGTGGCTGAATCATAGGAAATTTTAATTCTTTTATCTGATTTCTTTGGTTTTAACTTTTCTTCGCCTTTGTACCATTTTACGTCTGGCTCTGGGACTCCTGTTAAGCAGATATGATAAAAGATACTGTCATCCTGATCTAGAAATTACAAAACCCTCTCAGTGAATACAGATTTCTATACATCAATAGATACCATCCGGAAATGTAGCAGCATTTTCAAAAATAAAATATTGATTGGTTCCTGCTAAAATAATGTGAAATTTATCGCATACCGTACTTATTGGGTCAAGCAACCCATTGCAAAGGTACCAATGTGTGTAATAAAATAATGGGCACTTTCCTTTCCTTACTTGGTTCATTCTATCTTCAAGCTTCAGTTTTCTAAGCATATAATTATGCTGTCAATTGAAATCTTGCTACTAGAATCCGATAAATTTTGTCATACACAGTTTAACATAGAAATAAAATGTGATTTCAGGACTCTTCCACTGCAGGAAAAACCAAAAATCCAGGTTCCAAAGTAAAATTAAAAGCAAAAATTCCACAATTGATCAATTTAAACAGTACACTCACAATTCTTCTCAGCAAAACTCTAAAATATGTGTATTATGTACTGTGTACAACGGCTTTTATATTATTTGCATTTTGAGCCAAGAGAAATCAACATCAAAACCTAAGATACATATTTATATGACTTTGCGTGCAATAAGTGTTTTAAAAGTAATTAAATAAATAAATAGAAGAATATACCACACACAAATAACTCAGCATGTGAAGTCTAAAGGTTTCAAAGATCAATGTAGAGATCAATCATCAAAGAATTTCTTGACATATATTTAATAATGCACTTTAGATCAATCAGAATATGGAATGTGGAATTTTTATGCAACAGAACATGTTGGTAAAGTATCTTTATTCTACTAGATCAGTTCTAAAAAAGATGCTGCAAGATATGTCAACTGTAGTTCAAGCACTACTACTCTAAACTCAGCAGATTGTAGCTCAAGCACTACTACTCTAAGTTCAGCAGATTGTAGCTCAAGCACTACCACTCTAAATTCAGCGGATTGCAGTTTCAAGCACTACTACTCTAAATGCAGCAGATTGTAGTTCAAGCACTACTACTCTAAATTCAGCAGATTGCAGTTCAGGCACTACTACTCTAAATTCAGCAGATTGTAGCTCAAGCACTACTACTCTAAATTCAGCGGATTGCAGTTTCAAGCACTACTACTCTAAATGCAGCAGATTGTAGTTCAAGCACTACTACTCTAAATTCAGCAGATTGCAGTTCAAGCACTACTACCAGGTACTCTAAATTCAGCTGATTGCAGTTCAAGCACTAATACTCTAAATTCAGCTGATTGCAGTTCAATCACTACTACTCTAAATTCAGCAGATCTGCTATATAATTACAACTCACTTTAATGCAATGTAATTAGTAATTTCCATAGCACCACTCAGAGCCGTGGTCATTCAGTAGTGCTTTCCAGTGCAAGAACTCTGAGAAAAGAAATGGGTTTTAGGAAGAGAGGCAGAGAGAAAGAGATGTGGACAACAATCCAGAAAGGAGAGTTACACACAAAGCTGAGGGAGCCTTCCATAAGGATGGAACAACGATATGAGAAATGATCGAGCTTGAGCAATTACAGCGGTCCAAGCTCGTGGGACAAAGCCTGTGGGACTTTAACAAAGCAATCGAGATTCTGCAGATTCATATTGTATCCCAACCACATGTTTCCTAAAAGCAGAATGAGCAGAAAACTTGTTGCTGAAACTGTGCTCAAATTTCACAAAGCAGCACAAGCATAACAACTTCTACGTGTACAGCATGCATAGAAATCTAGCCAACATATCACAGTGCCATTAAATAACAAATGGCAAGAAAACAACCAAGACCTGTAAATTGGCATATAGCAATACCCCTTCAAGACATCTACTGAGAATTGATCCCATCTCAGCCCTGGCAAAAGGAACAGTCTTCAATTTAAAACAGAAGAGGAACAGAAGCTGTGCTGGCCAGTTCGCAGTGCTCACAAAACTAAAGCTAAATATTGCATATTTCTCAGGCGAACAACATCAAAAGCTCAACAATGAAATCAATAACACAACAGAAGACTGAGTAACTAAATCCTGCAACTAAACAAAACAGTGCTCTAAAACTATTCATTCGTGCAACTTGAAGCATTCAGTGTGCCATATTCACGTTTTCTAACCTTTGACTTTGCACTGAAGTCTTATAGTGTCTCCTTCTGCAACTGCTACTGGTTGTGGCTTGATGACAAAACTTGGTGCACTACCAGCGAGCTCCTGCAGTTGAGGCTCCGGAACAGCTGTGGGAACTGGTTTGGTGCTCAAGGCCTCTGGAATCTCATTCAAAGGTTTCTCAGGTTGTTCGCGGTCCTGCTTTTTCACAGATGTGGCTGTTCTCTTCTCCATCTCCTCTTCACTCTCCTCCTCCTCCTCTTCTTCCTCATCACTTGATTCTTGCTCTTCCTCAGATTCTGTCACTTCAGTTTTACTTACTTTCACTTTATCATCTATGACCACTTTTTCATCTACTACAGCAGATACCCGTTTCGTCTCACTAACCACCCGCTCTTCCAGATCCTTCTTTTCCGTCTTTTTCACAGAAACCTTCACCTCCTTTTCCTTTTCACCTGGCCGTTCAAGCTTCAAGCTCCGAGAACTTTCAACATCGTCACCAGCTGCAGGTATCTTACCTGGAATAGTAAATCTACCTTCCGCATCTGCCTCATCTTTGCTTGGCACAGATTTAATAGTTATGCCTAAACTCGCCTCCTCCTTGGTCTCCACTTTTTCTTTAGCACCTGTCTGTTCCTCCAGAACTTCCACTACATCGACTTTAGTGACTCTCTTTCCCTCACTGACCTTCTGAACCTCAACCTTAACAGATGCTTTCACAGAACCATACTCATTCACAGCCTTCACTGTGTACTTGGCAATGTCATACAACGCTGCTGAACTTATTTCAAGAATATGAAGTTCAGCAGATGTATCATAGTAGATTCTAAGTCTTTTGTCTGATTTCTTTGGCTTAATTCTCTCATCGCCCTTGTACCATTTCACCTCGGGTTCTGGGGTTCCTGTTGAGCAGAAGACAAAATTTAACTGATTTTACTCCCTGCCATGTATATTATTTCGTCAAACCTGGAATTACTTAGCCTCAGCGCTTAAAGATTTCATAATAAACATAAAATACAGCTGTACGGTTGAAGACTTTTTCTTGAACTACGAATATTTAACTATAATAATACCGCACAAATAATTGATGAAGACTATTTTAAAATGTTGCCATTTTCACAACTCCCCATCAATGCGACATCTTCAGAAATAAACCTATATATATTCTAACAGTGTAAAGAACTGACCTGCAAGATTTCATCAAAAGAACATTCAATAGATAAAAACAAATACTCAATCACGGTCTTAAGCGATAAATCACTATATTTTAAACATTTGAAGCATTCTTTGCATTGATCCTTTTACCTGCATTCTTTAACTTCAAATTAATCAGAAAATGCACTGCTAATATGTGTCCCATCTGACCAAAACCAGGCCTAAGTCGAAACACACGCTTCTGAGATAATGACCAAAATGTGAAAAAACACGAATTTTTTCAATTTTTTGTTTTTGACAGAAAAGGATAAATAAATAAGTTTTATACACAATAAAGCAAAAAGTTTGCAAAAAATATTATTTTTAATGATATTTTTGATAATTTTGTGGTTTTAATTGTTCAAATAATTTGATGACTTTTCCCGCCATTTTCCACTTTCCCGCCATTGGTAGCCATATTCGGTATGTGGTTAACAAAATAAATTAGGTATCAGTGAAAAGCCCAGACTTCCCTCTAGCCTACTATGCAATCTGTTTATTTGTTGCAAATTTTAATAAATTATGAGCATGGTTCTAAAGAATCTGGCATTTCTAAGTTATAGAAAACTTCCAAACTTTAAACGCATTTTTCTCAGAATTGTAATTTGGACGGTCGAACCATATTTTTACTCATAACTTTGGACAGAAACATGGCAGAGCAATAGGATTTGTGTCATTTTAAAGAAGAGACTTTATTCTTTTAGAAAATATATGACACTCATTTTGTACAAATCCAACTTATGCCTGGTTTTGGTCAGATGGGTCACATATAAAGAATCCACAGTCTACGTGCAAGTGCATGCAAAAGTTTTGATAGAAACTAATGAACTCTTGTGCAGATGAACAGCGAGAAGTGAAGCACAATGTCCAAAACACAATGTAAATTAAACCAAGATTTAATACAGATGACACCACTTAAGGGACTGCCTTGAACCTCTGCGACTAAGCACATAAGAGTAACTCATCAGTAACTTATACTCAGTGGTTTAAGAGGTCTGGATGAGCACTGAGCAGTGGGAATGCCAAAGAAGAGTTTTATTGGAACGCATGTGTTTCTAGGGTCCCATGCATGGTGAGTAGTAGGAACGCAAGTAAAGAATTCAGAGAGCAGTGGGAATGCTGTCCCCACCCACCATAGACCCTGCTTGTACTACACAAGTGTCTAATTCACAAGGCACCAACCGATTGCTCACCATAACCAAGTCGTAATCAGGCCAACATTGAGAAGAAAGATCAGTCCATAAGACAGACAGAAGTTCTAGTTTATAACAAAGGAAGCAATGATGAATGATGACAGTGCCTTGAAATAGCTTCATTCATGCCATTGAAAGCACTGAAGAGCAAATATAAATAAACTGCGGCAAAAGCATCATACAAAGGCCACCATGTTGAGAAATAATGATAATGATAAATCCAATGATAAATCAAAATAATCGACAACTTTAACTGAAAATGAGTTCAACTCTTACTACAGTGGTACTAAAAGCATCATTCTCATGCAGAAATACCCTACCATACTCACCATCCATGATGGTTCTGTTCAAGAATGCCATAAAAAGACTACATAATAAAAGGGTGACATCAATGCAATATCAAAAGAGTGATACTTTAAGGCAGCGGTTCCCAACCTGTGGCCCGCGGGCCAAAAGTGGCCCGCCAGGCCTAAAAAATGGCCCTCTATCTCTCAAAAGAATTAACAAAAGCATATGAAAAATTAATAATTTAGACAGGATAGAACACATAATTACTTTCTATTACAAATTATTCTATTTTGGCGTCTATACATAACTTCAAACATTCATTTTGAATCAATTACAACAATTCTATATGCTTTTAGTTAGTTAAATTTTAGCCTTGTGGCCCCCTAATGTCCTTCAACTAAGAAAAAGAAAGTGGCCCTCGTGTCCTCCAACTTAGAAAAAGTGGCCATAAAGGCAAAAAAGGTTGGTAACCACTGCTTTAAGGCAACAAATTTAAAATGAGTGACAAGAATGACTTTTAAACATACTTCAAAAGAGACACAACATTTATTTAACTTTAAATTCTGATCACTGCTATTTAATTCAACTTCCAATCTGTGACCTTCAAAGGTACTCATCGCTATAAATATAACTATAGCTTTGTTGTGTCATTCCTTCGTTGTAGCATTCTTTCGTTTTGTCACTCTATTGTTACTGTAATATTACTCTTTTAAAATGTATCTCCAATTTACCACTCTTTGGCTATGTCAATCTTTCATCATGTCACTCTTATGATACTAACATGATTATATGATGGCACACACCAATATGAGATCATAGAAATCATCTGCATAAGAATCCTTGGGTAATTTGACTTTTTGAAACTAGCAGCACACATAGTTAAAATATTTGGCATTGTGCTAGAGGAGATCATGACCTTTAAAATCTTTAGTTATATCCCCTGAAAACTTCACAGCTCGTACATAAGTTCAAACATGTGAAATCTATGACACATAACATTGTAAATGTTAGCCCGAAAAAATGTTAGATTGTAAGCAGGCAACGCTAAAAACTACTACTGGTGAGCTGTACATAAAATCTAGGTCTACATCTTTTCTGTACTAAGCAAAGCAACGTTAGAACACTGAAAGCAGAGTGAAATCCACCGAATCATCGGTGCAACACCAACAACTGTGAATATTGAAACTTAGACTATCTAGAGACTACAGCAGCATTAACGAGCGAACTGTACAAGCCTGCATTCCATTCCTGCTACTTGCAGCGATCATAATCATTTTCTAACCTTTCACTCTGCATTGCAGTTTTATGTTTTCACCCTCGAGAACAACAGCTGGTTGCGGCTTGATGACAAAACTTGGTGCAATACCAGCAGGCTTCGTAGACCCAGGCTTCTCTGGAAGTGGCTTGGCAACCTCATCCACCGCTGTTGATTGGTCGGTCTTTTCGTCAACTGCAACAACTCTAATCCTAGTCTCCTCTTCCTCCTCCTCCTCCTCCTCTTCTTCGTCCTCCTCCTCTTCTTCATCAGTCGCCTCTTCTTCATCAACCACTTCCTCTCTAAATTCCTTTACCTCAGTTTTACTGGTCTGTACCTTAACATGCGTTTCCTGAACGGATTGTTCTGACACAGAAGCTCTTTTCACAGGCAGCTGCTCTTTCTCTGTCTCCTCAACAGGTCTGCTTGGAATAGTCTGACCGTCTCCAACAGCTGGTTTTGAAATTTTTAAATCCGCGGAACTTTCTACCGTACTGTCTGGTCTCACTGTGTCTCTTGGCACTGCAAATCTGCCCTCTGCTTCAGCATCATCACTGACTAACTCAACAGGTATGACAATAGCGAGACCGACTTCTTCAGCAGCTTTTTCAAGTCTCTTCTTCGGCTTCTCAATCACTTCCTTTTTCTCGGAAACCTTTTTAACAGCCGTCTCTTCCTCAACCTGCTTCGCTTCAGTTACAACGACGACTTCCTCGGTCACTTTCTTTTCCTCAGCCACTTTCTTTTCCTCAGTCACTTTCTTTTCCTCAGTCACTTTCTTTTCCTCAACAATTCTCGTCACTTCCTCAACTTCTTTCTTCTGCTCCTCAACGGTCTTCACCCTGACCTCAACCTTGACCGAAACCCGCACTGAACCATAATCATTGCTGGCCTTCACCGTATATTTTCCACTGTCATTCACGTTCGCGGACCGAATCTCAAGTGAATGGATTTCACTATCGGAGTCAAACGTGACTGCGACTCTTTTGTCGGACTTCTTCGGTTTCAGTTTCTCGTCCTCTTTGTACCACTTGACTTCTGGTTCAGGCTCTCCTGCAGACGAGATTAAACTTAGGTCAACACTTATCTTTTACAGAATCAGAATATAAGACTATAAGTATATACCATAAACATCACTAATAGAGTTTTGCAATGCGTAGCACTTACAATAAACTTTTGCATCACATTAAAAATGCGTAGCACTTACAATAAACTTTTGCATCACATTAAAAATAACAATCTGATTCATTTCATTGAATACTTCTGTGTGCCTAGTAACATTAACCTGTGCTTGGTAAATCTTCAAATAATAATGATGATAATAAAAAAAACTAATAATATTATTAATAATAATTTAATGTTGGAACTTTACTAACAAAACAAATCTTACCAGTTAAACAAATTAAAAACAGATTAATACAATCAATTTATTATCTAAATATTCTGATATAGCTAAAAATCATGCAAGAATTACTTAGAACCGAATGCTAATAATGACCACAAAAACGAAATCCTGAAATATAAAGTTGGTGAAGAAACCAGTCTAAAGAAAATCAATCCAAAATGATAAAGTCAATGAGACTGAAATAATATAACAGTGTACCGTAGTAGCAGTAAAAATGGAGAAAAAATTGAGCAAATCTTATCAATGGTCAATTAGATTGCAAAAACAAATAACCTGACGTTACAAAATTACACGAAATAAAAATAACCAATGACTAAACTGTCATGCATTCTCATGCAAACAATGGAAATGGCTGAAAAACTCTCCTACCTGTCAAAATGAACAAATAATTATGACCAGTGCAATAATACAATAATAATAAACAATATAGTAACTATAACATATCTCAATACAACAGCACCAACTTCAAATACAGTTGTAAAACTGTGCTTCAACGTCAGAAATCTACTAAAATCACATGGTTAGACCTCAACTAAGTAAAATTAGAGTCAAAATCAGGAGCTCAGAACAGAAAAATTAACAGTAAATCGTACAAAAAATATAATTTGTAGTTCAACAACTACAACACTTTATTTGACTGAACTAATGATAAAAGCTACAACAATGATGTAAATAGATATCACAAAAGAAACTTAAAGACAAGTTTTGCAAATGCATTGAATTAGATGTCAGTAAAAATTACAGCTAAAAAATATGGTGCAAAAACAAAGTGCACATATATACAAACCTGTGATAAAAATAGATCCACATAAAAGCATAACATAGTTTAAGTTAAAACAAATTATGCAAAAGTGTCAAACTTCAGGTCTGAAACGATAAAAAAATTGTGCAGAAATTAAAGATAATACAAACACCATGATTATGGGTGACAAATACGAAGATCAAAAGGTGATTTCATTAAATATGAAGGTAGTTCAGAAACTGGTTCACACAATAAATAATCAGAAATCACATCAGTATGTAACAGCAAAAAGATCATTGTCAAACTGACATAAAGCTTCCACCCAAGCCATTTGTCAAAAAGCTAAAACACAAAAGAATTTATATGTACATTGGTTACAGCTAAGTAAAGCAAAATCAAAAGCTGACACAAAAATCAAATCAAATGCTAAAGGGAATAAACATTACAAAGAGTCAAATCAGCCAAAAAGATTAAAGCCGCTGGTGTAACAACATCATTGTCACAAAAAAATGGAAAACATTTAAATCTACTAGTAAAGACCAACAAAACGAAAGTTATAAAAGCAGAGAAAAATAAACAAAAAGTGTAAATGTGCCGAAAAATAACATCTTGGTAAAAACAGCACTTGTGCAAAAAACAGTGTGCTTACAAAACAATGTCCAAAATTGCCAGCTGAAAAAAAATCTGACAAAAATTACACACAGTTAAGTCTAATCAAAGCAAATTAAAAGTAAAGCCAGGAAAGTCAGTAAAAATGCAAAGCTTGGCACCAAAAGTAACAACACCACAAAACTTCAAAGCTAAGGTAGAGCAGAACAAAAACTTGGTTTGGTTACAGTTTCTAATTATAGGTGAAGCGTGGAAATTGTCACACGACAGGGGACTGAGGAGATTGTCTAACCTTGGACTTTATAGAGAAGCTTTATGGTCCCTTGTTCATTAACAACAACAGATTCTGGCTTGACCAAAAACTGTGGTGGAATGCCTGTTGCCTTTTGTGAAGCCAGCTCCAGCTTTGTCTCGGTAATGTCTACCTTTCTCTCCAGCTTGCTGCTTGCAGAAACTTTGCTCTCAGTCGTCGTTGTCAATAAAACTGCATGTTCTGGTTTAACTTGTTCCTTGCTAATCACTTCTGCTGACTCTTCCAGTAAGACCTTTCTCATCGCGTTCTTCAGTGCTGCTTTCTCCTCCTCAGTTTTTTCAACAGATTCTTCAATTTTCTTAAATGCAATCTCAGAAATCTGTGTAGCCAATAAAGATTTTACTTCCGCTTTTGTCTCAACTGCAGTCTTAGATTCAAGAAGAAGTCCTTTAATTTCACTTTCAAGTTTCTTCTCCTGTACAGAAATCTCAATGTCATCTTCAGATTCTTCCTCTGATTCTTCTTCAGATTCCTCTTCCAACTCCTTTTCTATGTCTAGTTCTTTTTTCAATTTTGGTTCTTTTTTCACATCTGGTTCCTTCTTTACTTCTGACTCCTTCTTTTTCTTTGTCTTGGTTGTTACCACAACAGCTTCTTCTGGTTTAATTGGCTTCTTGCTAATGACCTCTGCTGATTCTTCCAATAAAACTTTTCTCATTGCTTTCTTCAGTGCTACTTTCTCCTCCTCAGTCTTGTCCACCGATTCTTCAATTTTCTTAATGGTCATCTCTGAGATCTGAGAAGTCAACACAGATTTCACTTCCTCTTTTGTCTCAACATCAGCTTTAGACTCGACAAAGAGCTGAATAGCTTCTCTTTCAAGCTTCTTTTCATCCACAGAAATTTCTAGGTCTTCTTCAGATTCAGACTCGGATTCCTCTTCTTCGGATTCTTCTTCTGACTCCTCTTTTTCAGATTCCTCTTCTGACTCCTCTTCTTCGGATTCCTCTTCTGGCTCCTTATCTGACTCTGGCAATTTTTTAACTTCTGGTTCTTTTTTCACTTCAGGTTCTTTTTTCACATCTGGCTCCTTTTTAACTTCTGGCTCTTTTTTCACTTCTGCTTCTTTTTTCACTTCTGGCTGCTTCTTTGTCTTTGTTTTGGTTGTTACCATAACAGCTTCTTCTGCCTTTAATGGTTTCTTGCTAATCACCTCTGCCGACTCCTCCAATAAAACATTCCGAATTGCTCTTTTCAGGGCTGCTTTCTCCTCCTCAGTCTTGTCCACAGATTCTTCAATTTTCTTAATGGCAATCTCTGAGATCTGCGAAGTCAACACAGTTTTTGACTCTTCCTGTGTCTCAACAGCAGCCTTAGATTCGACAAGAAGTTGAATGGCTTCTTTTTCAAGCTTCTTTTCCTTCTTTTTCTCAGTCTTGGTTGTTACCACAACAGCTTCTTCTGCCTTTAATGGTTTCTTGCTAATCACCTCTGCCGACTCCTCCAATAAAACATTCTGAATTGCTCTTTTCAGGGCTGCTTTCTCCTCCTCAGTCTTGTCCACAGATTCTTCAATTTTCTTAATGGCAATCTCTGAGATCTGCGAAGTCAACACAGTTTTTGACTCTTCCTGTGTCTCAACAGCAGCCTTAGATTCGACAAGAAGTTGAATGGCTTCTTTTTCAAGCTTCTTTTCCTTCTTTTTCTCAGTCTTGGTTGTTAATACAACAGCTTCTTCTGCCTTTAATGGTTTCTTGCTAATCACCTCTGCCGACTCCTCCAATAAAACATTCCGAATTGCTTTTTTCAGGGCTGCTTTCTCCTCCTCAGTGTTGTCCACAGATTCTTCAATTTTCTTAATGGCAATCTCTGAGATCTGAGAAGTCAACACAGTTTTTGACTCTTCCTGTGTCTCAACAACAGCTTTAGACTCAACAAGAAGTTGAATGGCTTCTCTTTCAAGCTTCTTTTCCTCCACAGAAATTTCAAGGTCTTCTTCAGATTCAGACTCGGATTCCTCTTCTTCGGATTCCTCTTCTGACTCCTTCTCTGCCTCTGGCAATTTTTTAACTTCTGGTTCTTTTTTCACTTCAGGTTCTTTTTTCACATCTGGCTCCTTTTTAACTTCTGGCTCTTTTTTCACTTCTGCTTCTTTTTTCACTTCTGGCTGCTTCTTTTTCTTTGTTTTGGTTGTTACCATAACAGCTTCTTCTGCCTTTAATGGTTTCTTGCTAATCACCTCTGCCGACTCCTCCAATAAAACATTCCGAATTGCTCTTTTCAGGGCTGCTTTCTCCTCCTCAGTCTTGTCCACAGATTCTTCAATTTTCTTAATGGCAATCTCTGAGATCTGAGAAGTCAACACAGTTTTTGACTCTTCCTGTGTCTCAACAACAGCTTTAGATTCAACAAGGAGTTGAATGGCTTCTCTTTCAAGCTTCTTTTCCTCCACAGAAATTTCTAGGTCTTCTTCAGATTCAGACTCGGATTCCTCTTCTTCGGATTCCTCTTCTTCGGATTCCTCTTTCGACTCCTTCTCTGCCTCTGGAAGTTTTTTAACTTCTGGTTCTTTTTTCACTTCAGGTTCTTTTTTCACATCTGGCTCCTTTTTAGCTTCTGGCTCTTTTTTCACTTCTGCTTCTTTTTTCACTTCTGGCTGCTTCTTTTTCTTTGTCTTGGTTGTTACCATAACAGCTTCTTCTGCCTTTAATGGTTTCTTGCTAATCACCTCTGCCGACTCCTCCAATAAAACATTCCGAATTGCTCTTTTCAGGGCTGCTTTCTCCTCCTCAGTCTTGTCCACAGATTCTTCAATTTTCTTAATGGCAATCTCTGAGATCTGCGAAGTCAACACAGTTTTTGACTCTTCCTGTGTCTCAACAGCAGCCTTAGATTCGACAAGAAGTTGAATGGCTTCTTTTTCAAGCTTCTTTTCCTTCTTTTTCTCAGTCTTGGTTGTTACCACAACAGCTTCTTCTGCCTTTAATGGTTTCTTGCTAATCACCTCTGCCGACTCCTCCAATAAAACATTCCGAATTGCTCTTTTCAGGGCTGCTTTCTCCTCCTCAGTCTTGTCCACAGATTCTTCAATTTTCTTAATGGCAATCTCTGAGATCTGAGAAGTCAACACAGTTTTTGACTCTTCCTGTGTCTCAACAACAGCTTTAGACTCAACAAGGAGTTGAATGGCTTCTCTTTCAAGCTTCTTTTCCTCCACAGAAATTTCTAGGTCTTCTTCAGATTCAGACTCGGATTCCTCTTCTTCGGATTCCTCTTCTTCGGATTCCTCTTCTGACTCCTTCTCTGCCTCTGGCAATTTTTTAAATTCTGGTTCTTTTTTCACTTCAGGTTCTTTTTTCACATCTGGCTCCTTTTTAACTTCTGGCTCTTTTTTCACTTCTGCTTCTTTTTTCACTTCTGGCTGCTTCCTTTTCTTTGTTTTGGTTGTTACCATAACAGCTTCTTCTGCCTTTAATGGTTTCTTGCTAATCACCTCTGCCGACTCCTCCAATAAAACATTCCGAATTGCTCTTTTCAGGGCTGCTTTCTCCTCCTCAGTCTTGTCCACAGATTCTTCAATTTTCTTAATGGCAATCTCTGAGATCTGCGAAGTCAACACAGTTTTTGACTCTTCCTGTGTCTCAACAGCAGCCTTAGATTCGACAAGAAGTTGAATGGCTTCTTTTTCAAGCTTCTTTTCCTTCTTTTTCTCAGTCTTGGTTGTTACCACAACAGCTTCTTCTGCCTTTAATGGTTTCTTGCTAATCACCTCTGCCGACTCCTCCAATAAAACATTCCGAATTGCTCTTTTCAGGGCTGCTTTCTCCTCCTCAGTCTTGTCCACAGATTCTTCAATTTTCTTAATGGCAATCTCTGAGATCTGCGAAGTCAACACAGTTTTTGACTCTTCCTGTGTCTCAACAGCAGCCTTAGATTCAACAAGAAGTTGAATGGCTTCTTTTTCAAGCTTCTTTTCCTTCTTTTTCTCAGTCTTGGTTGTTACCACAACAGCTTCTTCTGCCTTTAATGGTTTCTTGCTAATCACCTCTGCCGACTCCTCCAATAAAACATTCCGAATTGCTCTTTTCAGGGCTGCTTTCTCCTCCTCAGTCTTGTCCACAGATTCTTCAATTTTCTTAATGGCAATCTCTGAGATCTGAGAAGTCAACACAGTTTTTGACTCTTCCTGTGTCTCAACAACAGCTTTAGATTCAACAAGGAGTTGAATGGCTTCTCTTTCAAGCTTCTTTTCCTCCACAGAAATTTCTAGGTCTTCTTCAGATTCAGACTCGGATTCCTCTTCTTCGGATTCCTCTTCTTCGGATTCCTCTTTCGACTCCTTCTCTGCCTCTGGAAGTTTTTTAACTTCTGGTTCTTTTTTCACTTCAGGTTCTTTTTTCACATCTGGCTCCTTTTTAGCTTCTGGCTCTTTTTTCACTTCTGCTTCTTTTTTCACTTCTGGCTGCTTCTTTTTCTTTGTCTTGGTTGTTACCATAACAGCTTCTTCTGCCTTTAATGGTTTCTTGCTAATCACCTCTGCCGACTCCTCCAATAAAACATTACGAATTGCTCTTTTCAGGGCTGCTTTCTCCTCCTCAGTCTTGTCCACAGATTCTTCAATTTTCTTAATGGCAATCTCTGAGATCTGAGAAGTCAACACAGTTTTAGACTCTTCCTGAGTCTCAACAGCATCCTTAGATTCGACAAGGAGTTGAATGGCTTCTTTTTCAAGCTTCTTTTCCTTCTTTTTCTCTGTCGTGGTTGTTACCACAACAGCTTCTTCTGCCTTTAATGGTTTCTTGCTAATCACCTCTGCCGACTCCTCCAATAAAACATTCTGAATTGCTTTTTTCAGGGCTGCTTTCTCCTCCTCAGTCTTGTCCACAGATTCCTCAATTTTCTTAATGGCAATCTCTGAGATCTGAGAAGTCAACACAGTTTTTGACTCTTCCTGTGTCTCAACAACAGCTTTAGATTCAACAAGGAGTTGAATGGCTTCTCTTTCAAGCTTCTTTTCCTCCACAGAAATTTCTAGGTCTTCTTCAGATTCAGACTCGGATTCCTCTTCTTCGGATTCCTCTTCTTCGGATTCCTCTTTCGACTCCTTCTCTGCCTCTGGAAGTTTTTTAACTTCTGGTTCTTTTTTCACTTCAGGTTCTTTTTTCACATCTGGCTCCTTTTTAGCTTCTGGCTCTTTTTTCACTTCTGCTTCTTTTTTCACTTCTGGCTGCTTCTTTTTCTTTGTCTTGGTTGTTACCATAACAGCTTCTTCTGCCTTTAATGGTTTCTTGCTAATCACCTCTGCCGACTCCTCCAATAAAACATTCCGAATTGCTCTTTTCAGGGCTGCTTTCTCCTCCTCAGTCTTGTCCACAGATTCTTCAATTTTCTTAATGGCAATCTCTGAGATCTGAGAAGTCAACACAGTTTTAGACTCTTCCTGAGTCTCAACAGCAGCCTTAGATTCGACAAGGAGTTGAATGGCTTCTTTTTCAAGCTTCTTTTCCTTCTTTTTCTCTGTCGTGGTTGTTACCACAACAGCTTCTTCTGCCTTTAATGGTTTCTTGCTAATCACCTCTGCCGACTCCTCCAATAAAACATTCTGAATTGCTTTTTTCAGGGCTGCTTTCTCCTCCTCAGTCTTGTCCACAGATTCCTCAATTTTCTTAATGGCAATCTCTGAGATCTGAGAAGTCAACACAGTTTTTGACTCTTCCTGTGTCTCAACAACAGCTTTAGATTCGACAAGGAGCTGAATGGCTTCTCTTTCAAGCTTCTTTTCCTGCACAGAAATTTCAAGGTCTTCTTCAGATTCCTCTTCTTCAGATTCCTCTTCTGACTCCTTCTCTGCCTCTGGCAATTTTTTAACTTCTGGTTCTTTTTTCACTTCTGGTTCTTTTTTCACATCTGGCTCTTTCTTTACTTCTGGTTTCTTCTTTTTCTTAGTAATGGTTGTCACCATAACAGCTTCTTCTGGTCTAATCAATTCCTTGCTAGACACCTCTGTCGACTCTTCCAATAAAACCTTCCTTATTACTTTCTTCTGCATGGTGGTCTTCTTTGTCTCTTCTTCTTCAGATTCCTCCTCTGAGACGCTTTCTGCTTCTAACTCTGTTTTCACTTCTGGCTTTTCTTGCCTGGGCAACTGTTTCAACTTGTTGTCCACTTCTGCCTTTACTGTCATCACGGGCACAACAAATTCCTCTCCAGAATCTGACTCTATTTCTGATTCTTTTTCAGACTCATCTTCCGATTCTTCCTCAGATTCGTCCAGCGATTCCTCTTCTTTAGGTTTTTGTTCTCTACGCAACTCTTTAGGTTCAACTTTTGCTGCTTGTTTGGTTTCATATCTCTCTTCAACAGTCGTTGTCTTTGAAGCCGTCTTCCTTTCTTCGGTTTCTAATATCTCTTCTTCCTCAGCCACTGGAAGTGTAACAGAATAAAACGTCTCTGCTGATGACTCATCTTCAGTACGGATTTTAATGACCTCCTCATGTTGTACGAATATCTCCTCGGTTTTTGACACGGTCCTTTTCTCTACTGCATGCACGATTTCGACCTTTGCCGATGCTTTTACTGATCCATATTCATTGACAGCCTTCACAGTGTATTTAGCACTGTCAGCAATGGTGCAATTGTAAATCACACAAGTGTGCAAGTCTGTGATTTCATCATAGCTGATGGCAAGTTTGGTATCCGATCTCTTCGGCTTTAGTCTGTCCTCGCCTTTGTACCATTTCACCTCAGGTCCAGGGGCTCCTGTTGAGCATAAGCAAGACCAACCCACAAATTGAGTTAATATGTATTATATTCTCACTGTTGATTCTATCCACACAATCTTATAATAATAATAACAATAATAATAATAAAATAGTAATAATAATAATAACAATAATAATAAAATAGCAATAATAATCATAACAATAATAATTATAATAAAATAGTAATAATAATAATAATAACAATAATAATAATAATAACAAGAGTGACAATAAATGCAAAAACTGTGCTTAAACAATTGAATTGGCAGCACACAATCGGAATCTGTGTGTTGACTGCATATAATTTTATATATTATACTGTAATAATCTGCAATCATTTTGATAGAAAAGAGTAAACCTAAAGTGGATAGATCTCAGTGAGATATAATTTAATACAAACAACCTGAATTCTTAATCAGACCCAAATTGATTTCATTGTGGTTAAGACACACACAATGAAATCTAGAAATTAGTTATGCAAGTATATATTGGTTATACGTATGAATATCTATTGGTTATATGTATGAATCATCCTAGATAACAAAAGTCAAAGACAGCATACACTGCTGCCTTTGATTTGTAAGCATCCTGCAAAAAAGCACATATTAATCAGTAAAGTTATTTATTTCATTCACTGTAAATGAACTGATTTTCATTTGCCAATTCATAAGCAGCTGCAATGTAAACAGCATTTATTGAGTTATACACCTGCAAATGTTAAAACGTACTATGGCCTACTAATAATTAAGATCATGACAATGACCCAGACAAAGGTAGTGATGATAATTGTCAGTGTATAGGACCCAGATGACCCACTTATAATGTTATAACTGATTTAAACGGTTCCCATCAGATCAATGTAGACCAGCGGTTCCCAACCCGTGGCCCGCGGGCCAAAAGTGGCCCGCCAGGCCTCAGAAAATGGCCCGCCATGCTTCAGAAAATGGCACTCATCTCTCAAAGAATTATCAAAAATATATGAAAAAATTATCAATTTGGACAGGACAGAACACATTATTATTTTCGATTACAAATTATTTTATTTTAATGTCGATAAATAACATCAAACATTATATTTCGAATCAATTATAACAATTTTATAGGCTTTTAGGTAATACAATTTTAACCTTGTGGCCCCCTAATGTCCTTCAACTTAGAAGAAGTGGCCCTCGTGTCCTCCAACTTAGAAAAAGTGGCCCTCAAGTCAAAAAAGGTTGGGAACCACTGATGTAGACAAATAAACTTGCTTGAAAATATGCTTAAATAGTATGACATTGCTTCTCTGCAATTCTGATTCCTAAGCCTAATTAAAGTCTGGTAGGCATAATGAACCCCAACACAGGTTAGCTTTACTTATTCTTCCACTTATTATATTGGTGAACATTAGATTACCCACCTGCATAGGTATTCAGTATGCTTTTTCGCTTTGTATCCCATATATCTCTTTCTAATGAATGAGTGCTTTGATCAAGTTTTCATTGTTTTCATAAATCTATGACTGTGTAAATATGACACTAACTAAGCACAGCTTAATTCTTATTAATAACAATAAATATTCCTAAAATTAGTAAAAAAATTAGTAAAATTAATATACGACAATGATGCTGATTGTGTTGACGACATTTATCCTGGTTTGTGATAATGACAACAGTGATCATGATAAAACTAATAATGACTTGTGGTGCTTAAAACTACAAGTGAATTTCAACAATTAATATGGCCGCAATGATGGAGATGAACATCAGTATAATCAACAGACGGTGAGGCAATGCATTCCTCTAACTCAGTGATTTTCAACCGGGGTTCCGCGGAACCCAAGGGTTCCGCGGACGTCGGCCAGGGGTTCCGCGGCAGTTTGGCAGAAAATGTATTGCACCAACTGAAATCCTAAAAATATCAGCAATGAGTAGATTCTTTCAAATCCTTTAGTCATTCTTGCGTAAAAACATGAATAGGCCTACGTGAATGCATTCTTATTTTCTATAATAGGCTAATTATGTTGTTCAAAACTTGCCTTTCCGAAGGTGTACGCATCAAGTGGGAATCTTTAGGCTTAGGCCATATTACAGATTGCCTGCGTTTCCAACTGACAGAGCATTTTTATCATTGGCTTTAAACTATTTGGATGCTCGAGATACGTTCTTATTAAATAGAATAATTATTGTGCTAAGCACTTAGCCAACGGCTTGTTTGGTTTATTCTTCATTTGATCAGTTCATTTTGAAGAGCCAGTGTTTAAATTTCTCATCCAGAGGTAGCGGATATTCAAATTTTCGAAAATGTAAAGGCAGAGCCTTAAGCATATATTTTGTCAGTAGTAGGCCTATCTTTAACCGACAGGCCTAGGCGATACTCGCTATTTTGCTTCTCGGAAAATCACATAAGATGTGTGAAATTAAAATCAGATCTGTGATTGTTAATTGTGACAGAAGCACTTTTTCAGGTGCAGATATAACTAGCAAGCGAAGCTGACGCTCCCCAAATAAGCTTAGAACCCTCTGCCCCACTATAACCTCATGTCACTCACCACACTCATGACGGTTGCGCCCCAAAAATTAGGGCCTACTTTTATGTTGAAGATGAATCATCATGCGTCTGTCTACGTGTCTCTCTACGATGCGTCCAAGACTTAAAAGCCAGGCATAAATTTTACAGTAAACTTGAAAAAATACTTTAATACATCTTGTCCATAGCACTGATCCAGAATAGAACGTATTTTTATTTTTCAATATTCTATCCGTCTGTCAGATGGATTGATAGTTGTTGGCGAAATAGAGCAGACGTGCAGTTGTTCTCTAACAGTGCTTTGCGCACTGGACCTACACTTCTACAATTCTAAGGCAAGTAGTTGTAATGTGATTATGGCCCACTATAGACTGCACAAGACGTGCAAGTAACGTAAAATTTCACAAATTGCAACTGTTGGCTATATATTTCTTGAAATTCTGGACGGACGAAATGCAAGGGTTCCGCGAGCAAATACGTGCATCGGAAAGGTTCCGCCACTAGAAAAAGGTTGAAAACCACTGCTCTAACTACATGTATTAATGGTATTTCTGTAGAATGCAGCTCAAATAGTTGAAGCAGTCTGATATTAAGCTCTCTTTTGCTTTAATCTGATCGAACAGATCAAAGTATAATGTGCACAGATGTTTTCAGCAAAACATGTACACACATAGAAAAACAATCAGTTAAAAATGATTTCTTAATTACCGGTATGCCACAGTAGTGCAACCAATATTTGAAAATCAATTAACTTTCAAGACGGCTAGTCACAACTAAATCTAACTGGTTACTGTAGATTGCACAATGGTAAAGAACTAAGGTTTATAATTATAAAGTAAAAGAGTAATAAAAACAGCAGCTGATTTGAAAATTCAGAACACACTTTCATTTATTTGGAATTCAAGACACATGAAACCTGTAACTTCTTCTTTAAAAACATCGAAAGCCATGCACAAACTCAAATATCTTTTAACGATATAGCCAGGCATGTTGAAAATGACAACATCCAGCATTCACAAGAAAAGTGTTATCATCTCTACTACATGAACAGAAGACACACTACATGTAAAAATGACAGCTTTGCTGCATGTTATTAAGTATAGCACTTTCTACAGCATGCTAACTCAAATCTACGTAAAAAGTATAGAATAAAGCGCAATGACATCCGATTCCTGCCATAGCAAAACTCTACTGAACGCATTTCCTTTTAATGCTTTTATTTTGTTTATGAGACAAAGACAAAAGCATAAAAAGCAAAGACAAAGTATAAAAAGCAATCAAAATAATGCAATAGTGAGACAAATTACAATGATTGCCAATATCAAATTCATTACTACATTGTTACGTTCTTGTCTCAATGTTATATGCACATAATTGAGGTCCCTTAGAAATCAAAAGAGCCCGATAGAGAGAGAAAAGTTTTGGCTGGATAACATCATCATGTGCAAGCAGGGAGAAAGTACATTGAAAGGGAGCACACTGCATTGAAAATGATACGTCCTGGAAAAGATGGAGGCTTCCTTTGCACCAATAGATCCATGCATTAGAGATCATAACAGTTGCATGATTAAAAGTAAGCCCAGAGTTGTTAACTGGGTCTGAGTTTCAAAGGCCAGCAGATCAGAATCATACAATAACAGCAGTGGATTCTGTTTTCATACTTCCCTAGAGTCTGCCAACCCTGCAGGGTCAACGGTGAAAATGAAGTAACAAATAGACATGAAGCCGCCAGTGTCAGCTGCAATGACATCGCAAGTCAAATTGCGGCCATTGCATTGTGATATGAGTGTAATCCTGTCGAGTCTTTTGTCATCAGTCAAATGGTAATATGGAATCCGGTTTCACAGGGTAAGCCACCCTTATGACCGCAGATTTGACTGACTAGGTCGTCATGACAACAGGCATGCTACAGCAACATTTCACTGAACATAAGAAAACATGACGCATTCCTAGAACTGTAAATGACATGCTTTTTTCTTTTCATGCTTACAGTGTATGCAGAACCAAAGCATACACTATAAGCAAAACATGACGACACCAACAACATCAAGGCAATAACATTACCTCCTACATAACATCATTTCAGCATGCACTGCCAAAAAAAGCAGTCCTACAACAATGCAAACACCTGTGCACGACATCCATTGTCATAGCTAACCTTTAACGCGGCATTTCAGAACAACTGTTTCTCCCTCAGTGACCGATACGGAATCCGGTTTCACTGGCATCGTAGGTTTCTCGCCCTTCTTTTCCAGGCTGGCCTCCTCTTCCACGACTGTCGATTCCCGTTTCGTCTTTCGCTCGGTGGTCACGTCGATCTCGTCTTCCCCCTCCGTTATCGTTCTGGTCGTGACCGTCTTCTCACTTACCTCCTCTTCGGTTACCTCCGATGCGTCTTCACCGTCCACGTCTGATCGCTGTTTCGTCTTCGTAACTTTTTTAACGACCTTCGTCTTCGTTACCACAAATCCCCGCTTCGCACTTTCCGGTTCATCGGACTCTTCATCGGACTCTTCATCGGACTCTTCCTCGGTCGTCTCTTCCTTCAGCGTTGGCCGTTGCTGTGTACTCCCTCGTTCAGTACCATCAACCACATCCCTGGGTTTTTCCGATGGCGCCGCTTCCTCTTTGGGTCTGACCAATTTTGCGTCGGCATGTACATCGGTCTTCACGTAAGGCTCGCTGGTGGTACCACCAACAACGGCCTCCACTGACACATCCTCTTGTCGGAACGAAGCTTCCGAAGAATCAATTGAGATTTCTCCATCGAACGTCAGCTTCTGTTGTTTGGTCACAGTGCTTGACGACTCCTCGGTCAAAGATTTCTTTATTTCCACGACATCAGCAGCATCTTCCTTGAAAGACTTCTTCTGTTTTTTATCAGCAACAACCTGGACGGTGACTGCAGCTCTTGTGCTTCCGTGTTCATTTGAAGCAGTAATGCTGTATTCTCCGCTGTCCTCAACACCTGCATTCTTAAGCTCCAGCATGAAAAGATCGTCGACGACATCATAACCAAGTTTGAGACGCTTGTCTTTTTTCGTCGGCTGTAGTCTGTCCTCGCCTTTGTAGAACTTAATGTCTGGTTGCGGATGACCTAGGTCATCAAATAACCAACCAATCACATTGGCCGTCATGTAAACAAAACATTCTCCCTTCCATTACTACCTTACAATCTCAAAGTTTGCAGCAACCACACTTTTAACATTAGCTACCTAGTTGTGTGCCAAACTAAAACAATGACTAGGTCATCCTACGTCGGGCAAAGTGAAATATTTACTGGTCCTATGTTAGCAACATATAGTTGAAAGCTCATGGAATATCTTAATACAGTGCAGACCAATTCATATTAAATTATTTATACATATTTAATTATTTATGGATGAAAAATGGCATAATATGAGCAACTACAATCAATTATAACAAGTAACAGCATATCACATTTTTTTTCTAATCCTCAGATCACTACTGGCAGGTTCCTTAAGAAATACGCATTAGTCTATCATCTGTCACAAATACATTTCAGTGATTGAATTAAATATTAACAAAGACCTAACTATTTAATATATCACCAGTTTGTACTTTTTGCATGTAAGTGTATGCGTGTATGCATGCATGTACCAAGATATTTAACAGAATCAGCCTTGCAAACAGAATCGATCAGCCCTGAAATTGCATAACAAAAGCAATAATCATCATTGCTTCAACGCATTCATAGAATAATAATAAGACTAATTCCATAAAAGGAATTATACGAGAAGGCAAAACAGATCTTTGCAGCAACAAAAGTCAGCAGTTACAAAGCACTTAACAAATTAGTTAGAACAGCTACTTTTAACAGACATTAAAAAAATTTGGCAAACTTATTGCCAAAAATAAGTTAGTAGTCCTACCAGCTGAAATTGTTACAATGCCAACGTAATTGTTACCTTGCCCCTTTGTTAGCAGAATGTCAGCAAGACAAACAACATAACAACAGAATTTATGTAACACAGTTTGATTAAAGAGTGTTCCCGCTGTTTGATTGTTGCAATCATGCTTGTGATTAAGTCAATAATTACATATAATTTTGAAAAATTATTCTAACTAGTCTCTAAAAGAAGTTTCTCAACAAGTATGCTACGTATATCTTCTCACTTCATACTTTCTTCTCTGTGCAATTGTGTTAGGGCTTCTTAGTCTACACTGCACAGATTCATTCATGACTTAAAAACAAACTTTTCAAGATGTGCAATTGTGCATAGATGTTTCTACTTCTGCACCATCGCATAACAACCAAAATCACCGGTTGCCAACCCAACACCATGCTATCCCCTCAGCTTGACGTAGGCTAACTGGATTCAGACCTGGCACTGGAATGGACAAACTACCTGCCTATTGTGGAGTTTCATTGCTGGTCACTCTGATGTGGCTCTTGGATGGTGTTTTGGAATTTTGAAGATTTACAGGTTTACATTATTATAAAAATCAAACAATTCAATTCTATGGCAGAAGAGTGGCTGAAGAGCACTTGCCCTGTCAGCATTTCCATTGGCATTAGATGGATCTCATAAGGATATATATGGGTTACATATATATAGCCACTCTGTTCTGCACAGAAGGGATTGCTATTGGTCCCTTTTGCACGAACTGCAATGATGCAGAATAGAGCCTTTTCTGTGATCGGCCCAGTTGTGTGGAATGGGCTTCCACAGGAGCTACGTCTACTTGCTGGGATTATTACTGAATTTTTTTATTCAACTCAAAACTGTCCCTTTCTGCCGTGCTAGAGTCGGGAGCGCTTCTGAGTAGTCCCCTTGAAGAAGCACTATATAAATTCTTGAATGAATGAATGAATGAATGAATGAATATATGAGCCTCATGAGGGCATGTCCTAAGAGTTATATACATGAGTCTTGTGAGGGCATGCCATATGGGTTATTATTATATGAGCCTTGTGAGGGCATGCCGGCAGAAATTATTGCATTGCTTGTTTAAAGAATACCTGTATGGCATACGTACATGCATAAAATTCTAAGAGTCAATAAAAGTAAAAACAAGTAAGCCAATTCAAAAAGAGATGTTTCTTTCCTGCACCTTTGGAGACCTGTGCACAGTAAACAACAGCTGAAACATTGCAGAAAGATCAAAAGCTTGACTTCCGAATGAAGTAACAATGCTTGCAAGTCTGTTGTGAAAAGATGCAAGCGACATGCTTCTTCCATCATCCTCTGGAAGAGCATAAAAATATTCATGCTGCGCATCTACGAAAAGAAAAAGCCAGTCTGTTATAGTGAACTGAAGCTGTAGTGAAACGAACAACAGTGAACTGCGTCAAAGCCCAAAGCCGAACTTATTACACCAATCCTGATTTCTAACCTGAAACTTGACACTTCAGCGAAATAGTCTCGCCCGCTTTCCCGTACACAGGCATTGGCAGAATCGCAAACTGAGGTGCCGATACCAGTTTGGTAAAAGCAGTCCTGGCAGCATGCAAATGAGCACCATCTTCCAGATCGGAAATGTGTGAAACCTTTTCCTGTGACAATTCCTTCTCTTCACAGACCTCTCCTCTCAAAATGATCGTCCTTCCTTCAGTTTTTACTTCTACTCCATCTTTTAGGATCTCTGAAACACTGATGTCATCTGGCAGATTTTCTATTCCAGCTTCCTTCAGCATGGATCTAATAGTAGCGGTGTCGTCCAGTCCAGAAGATGGAAGAGAATGAATGATAATCGTCTTAACTGTCTCCTCACTCTCTGTATCAGAATCATCGAGAACATGTTCCTCTTGAACCTTTATTATGGTCACAGTTGCTCTGGCAGTTCCCAACTTCGTGCTCTGTTCCTCTGGACTAAGCTTAGCAGTGTCAACCACACGATCACTAAGATCAGCCACTTCTGGGCTACCTATACCTGTCACTGAAGCCGTCTTTAGCTCTTGAATCTTCACTGCTTTGTCAACACTTAGCGTGATCTTCTCAGCTTCCTGAGTATCTTCTGTTGCTCCAATTACTTCCTTTGTCTTCTTTGGCTGCTTCTTTTGCTTCTTGCTTTTGACACTAATGTCTCCACTATCCATTGCACTTTCTTCCCCAGATATTTTTACAACCTTACTGGATGTTTCGGTCACCACAGCTTCTTCCTCTGTAGCTTCCTCAGTTACCGTAACATCTGCATACATCTTTACAGGTTGCTTTATAGTTTCTTCTGAAACCGATATCTCTGCTTTTACCTGGGGACCTGCTTTTACTTTGTCCTCAACAATGGTCTTTGTATCGACAGGGATCTGTTTGGCTCCTGTTTCCGGTCTCTTTGCCTTTGGCAATTCTTCCTCTGATTCTTCTTCTTCTGATTCCTCTTCCTCTGATTCCTCTTCCTCTGATTCATCTTTAGATTCTTTTTCTGCTTCAACTACATTTTCCACTTTTGGCTTTTTTATAACTGTGGGCTCCTCAGATACTTTAATATCTGCATGGATCTTTACAGGTTGCTTTATAGTTTCTTCTGAAACCGATATATCTGCCTTTACTTCAGGACCTGCTTTTACTTTGTCTTCATTAACAGTGATATCTGCTGCAGTGGCTTTTAAAATCTTTCTTGCAGTTTCTTCACTGGTGGTTACATCCGCTTGTACTTTCAATCCTTCTGTCACACCTTCTTCACTAGTAGTTACTTCTGCAGATGGTTCCAAGCCTCTTTTAACAGTTTCTTCACTTACAGTCACATCAGCCTTTGGTTTCAAAACTCTTTTTACAGTTTCCTCCATGGCAGTTGAATCCACCTGAACATGCAAGTCTTCATCTGCACTCTTTTCAACAACTGTGAAATCTGATTTTGGCCGTAAACCTTTAAAGGATATTTCCTCTGTGTCAGGTTTAGTTTCTGTTGCACCGATAACTTCCTTTGTCTTCTTTGACTGTTTTTTCTGCTTCTTGCTTTTGACACTAATGTCTTCACTTTCCATAATATTTTCTTTCTCAGCTGTTTTGACTACTTTATTTGTGGTTTCAGTCACTATAACATTTTCCTCTGTAGCCTCATCACGTACAGTAACATCTGCTTGAATCTTAGAAGCTTCTTCCACATTTTCTTTTGACACAGATTTAACCGGTTCTTTTGGACCAACAATGGTCTTTGTATCGACAGGGATCTGTTTGGCTCCTGTTTCCGGTATCTTCGCCTTTGGCAACTTTCTAAAATCTTCTTCTTCCTCTGATTCTTCCTCCTCCGATTCTTCCTCCTCCGATTCTTCTTCCTCCGATTCCTCTTCCTCTGATTCCTCTTTAGATTCTTTTTCAGCTTCAATTACATTTTCCACCTTTGGCTTTTTTGTAACTGTGGGTTCCTCAGATACTTTAATATCTGCATGCATCTTTACAGGTTGCTTTATAGTTTCTTCTGAAACCGATATCTCTGCCTTTACTTCAGGACCTGCTTTTACTTTGTCCTCAATGACAGTGATATCTGCTGCAGTGGGTTTCAAAATCTTTCTCGCAGTTTCTTCACTGGTGGTTACATCCGCCTGTACTTTCAATCCTTCTGTCACACCTTCTTCACTAGTAGTTACTTCTGCAGATGGTTCCAAGCCTCTTTTAACAGTTTCTTCACTTACAGTCACATCAGCCTTTGTTTTCAAAACTCTTTTTACAGTTTCCTCCATGGCAGTTGAATCCACCTGAACATGCAAGTCCTCATCTGCACTCTTTTCAACAACTGTGAAATCTGTTTTTGGCTGTAAACCTTTAAAGGATATTTCCTCTGTGTCAGGTTTAGTTTCTGTTGCACCGATAACTTCCTTTGTCTTCTTTGACTGTTTTTTCTGCTTCTTGCTTTTGACACTAATGTCCTCACTTTCCATAATCTTTTCTTCCTCAGCTGTTTTGACTACTTTATTTGTGGTTTCAGTCACTATAACATTTTCTTCTGTAGCTTCCTCAATAACAGAAGCATCTGCTTGAATCTTAGAAGCTTCCACCACATTTTCTTTTGACACAGATTTAACCGGTTCTTTCGGACCAACAATGGTCTTTGTATCGACAGGGATCTGTTTGGCTCCTGTTTCCGGTTTCTTTGCCTTCGGCAACCTTTTAAAATCTTCTTCTTCTTCTGATTCTTCCTCCTCCGATTCTTCCTCCTCTGATTCCTCTTCCTCTGATTCCTCTTTAGATTCTTTTACTGCTTCAACAACATTTTCCACTTTTGGCTTTTTTGTAACTGTGGGTTCCTCAGATACTTTAATATCTGCAAGCATCTTTACAGGTTGCTTTATAGTTTCTTCTGAAACCGATATCTCTGCCTTTACTTCAGGACCTGCTTTTACTTTGTCTTCAATAACAGTGATATCTGCTGCAGTGGCTTTTAAAATCTTTCTCGCAGTTTCTTCACTGGTGGTTACATCCGCCTGTACTTTCAATCCTTCTGTCACACCTTCTTCACTAGTAGTTACTTCTGCAGTTGGTTCCAACCCTCTCTTAACAGCTTCTTCACTTACAGTCACATCAGCCTTGGGTTTCAAAACTCTTTTTACAGTTTCCTCCATGGCAGTTGAATCCACCTGAACATGCAAGTCTTCATCTGCACTCTTTTCAACAACTGTGAAATCTGATTTTGGCTGTAAACCTTTAAAGGATATTTCCTCTGTGTCAGGTTTAGTTTCTGTTGCACCGATAACTTCCTTTGTCTTCTTTGACTGCTTTTTCTGCTTCTTGCTTTTGACACTAATGTCTTCACTTTCCATAATATTTTCTTCCTCAGTTGTCTTGACTACTTTACTTGTTGTTTCAGTCACTATAACATTTTCTTCTGTAGCTTCCTCCATGACAGAAGCATCTGCTTGAATCTTAGAAGCTTCCACCACATTTTCTATCGACACAGATTTAACCTGTTCTTTTGGACCAGCGACAGTCTTAGATTCGACAGGAATCTCCTTGGCTTCTGTTTCCAGCTTGCTTTCAGTTTCCAGTTTCTTTGCCTTCAAAAACTCTTCAAAATCTTCTTCTTCCTCCGATTCCTCTTCCTCTGATTCTTCTTCAACCGATTCTTCCTCCTCCGATTCCTCTTCCTTGGATTCCTCTGTAGGCTTCTTTTCTACATCCCTCACCACTTTTGGCTTTTTTGTAACTGTGGGTTCTTCAGTTACTGTTACATCTGCTTGCATCTTTACAGGTTGCTTTATAGTTTCTTCTGAAACCGATATATTCGCCTTTACTTCAGGACCTGCTTTTACTTTGTCTTCACTAACAGTGATATCTGCTGCAGTGGGTTTTAAAATCTTTCTTGCAGTTTCTTCACTGGTGGTTACATCTGCCTGTAATTTCAATCCTTCTGTCACGCCTTCTTCACTAGTAGTTACTTCTGCAGTTGGTTCCAGCCCTCTCTTAACAGTTTCTTCACTTACAGTCACATCAGCTTTGGATTTCAAAACTCTTTTTGCAGCTTCTTTATCAGATTCTACATCAAGCCGAAGATCACTCTTGGCTGCTTTTTCAGTAGTCAGCACAGCTGCTTCCTTGCTGCTGGCTCTGGTAGCATCATCTCTGACAATAACCTCTTCCTGCAACAGCGTCCCTTCTTCTCTTGTTGAAATTGCCTTTAAAGAACCCTCGGCTCTGACAGAATCCTGCGGTCCAATTGGTTGCACGGAAACCGTTATAGGAGCTGATTTAACTTCTCCTTTGTCATTATGTGCCGCAACACTGTATTCACCACTATCAGTCACGTTGCAGCTGGATATCTCCAGGCAGGACAGGTCAGATGCTACATCCCAATCTATTGTTAGGTGCTTGTCTTGTCCACTCGGTAAAACTTTCTTGCCATCTTTGAACCAATCAACGTCAGGTTCAGGTGCTCCTGTTGTTGGACAACAAGTAAAATGATCCAATACAGTGAGTGAAATCAAAGAGAAACTGTTTCATCAGGCTATCCGATTCCACTAATTAATATTTTGCAAGATTTCAAGTATGAAACAGTATGGCTCATATTTTAGACAACAAATCTATCTGGTAGAAATGTATGTATGCTGTATATATGTATCGGGCTATTAACAGTGCCTTTAAGAATTTCACCAAGACCTCTGTCACTCTACTTCAGATATTTTAAATTTATCTATTTATTATAAATGAGTTAGCATTACTAATAAGTAATATCATATATAACTAATTATCAGTACAGAACATATTTCATGGACTGCTGACCTCTACACCTCTGACAGAGAAAGCATACGGTCTAGTAGAATTACTTAGACTTAGACTTAGTTTCAACTGTTCCGATCGGAGCATTGGTCAACAAGTTTTCGCCACTACACTGCTGGAGTGACTAGTGGAATAGTGACTGCAAAATAGGCAGTAAATCAATACATCATAGAAAATCATGCAAAAGCAAAGGAAACAATTTTAATGATATTTACACAATCAACAACCCCACCTGAAATTCACTATTTGTGCTGCATTAGCCACACACATAAAGTAAAACAAAGAAGAAAACACATCTCGAGATTGTGTTACTTTTCGGTACGTAACACTTGATTTACAAGTAAAGGAATTGAAAAGCAAAGACCATTAAAATCTGCAAATATTCATTGAGTCATCAACACTTATATCAAACCTATTGTTGAAAGTCCTGTTGTCAATACCTGAATGATTTAACAATGACATGTCCAATAAGAACAAATAAAAAAAATAACAGCCAACTGAGCAGCCCTGGCTGCAAGAAGGAACAAAATATAGCAGAGAGAAGCATTAGCTGCATAGCGCTGCTGAAAGCATTAATCCTTTCCACGTATTACCGCAAACAGCCATATTCAAAGCATATAACAGTTAGCACAGTGCGTCAAAGAAAATAGCTAACTAAAAAAAAATGAGAAAAGAATATTCTAAATGATATGAAACGCACATGAGAATTTATAAGAATTAAGTTAAATCTCACGAATCACGTACAACAAGCTCAAGTTTATGCTAAATAAAGGCTTAGCATAGAGAAAAAAAATCATAACAGTCGGTTAAATGAGGATCTGCCTATTTTGGACAGTTGAAATTCATACACTCTCATCCTGGTCTGCAAGAGATTCCAATAAAAAATCACCTCAGAAGTATTCTGTTGTTTGTTGACAAAGGGCAGCAGTGATGGAATCAATCACAGGCACATAATAATAGGAACATAGTGAAGGTAGATGTTTTATTAGAAAGTTTACAATGCATTTAGCAAGAGAAAGATATGAGGAGAACATAGAAAGACTAGAAACCAGACATTTTTATCAAGGTGTCCAGGATACAGGTCATTAGGCAGCAATGGAATGACCCAATAGAATGAACCTGTAAACTGGGAGATTACCTGCTGTGTGTTCTGTAAATATCAATTCAAAATAATAGGCTAAGTTATTAGTAGAGCAAAAGAAAATGTTCATTATGAACAGCTAGTTTCAATTACAAAATAAACCAGAGCTGTACATCACCAGAGGCTATGAACATATTAGACTTCAATGTGCTGAAAATCAATTGGTAAGCGCATATTGGTTATGATCCCTATGCTTCAGCCAATGAGAAACTTAAAATGGCCATTCCCTCATTCCTCTGTCCTAAGTCATGCCAGGCAAAAGTAAACAGACTCCAACCTGTTCCTGCTCCAACTAGTTCCTGATCAGTATCCAGTTTCCTCATTCTGACCTCACTTGCTCCTTCATGGGACAAAAAGCTTTCTGCTGTCAACAATTCTGTCATCAATTCTTCTGTTGTTTCAACAGCTTCTACTATTTTCTCAGCCTTGATACTCAGCCTATCTAATTCAATATCCTCACTTTCTTCACTAACAATAGCAACCTGGCTTGGAATATCTGCATTATCTCTTCCCAGTCCTGATAATTCTGGCTCATTCTCTGTCTGACTTAGATCTCCAACCCTTTCTTCAGTGATTGCAACACCTCCTTTACATGAAACTACGCCTTTTTGCACAGATTCATTGTCTGCAGTAAGTGTGACATCTTCTCCTGTTAGTGCTGTTTCACATTCATATGCTGTCGCATCTGCAGTGATTACAGTTTGTGGCACAACATTTTTTTCAGCAACAGTAGCGTCTTTTATCTTACTCTTTGGCACACATTCAGCTTCTTCTTCCTGAGTAATTGCAATATCTCCTGTAAGTTTTGTTTCATGTTGTGCCTCTTCATCCGTTGTCACTTCTGTCACGATGACAGTTTCTGGAACAACCTTTTCTTCTGCAACCGAAACATCTCCTTTTATCTTCCTCTCTGTAACAGGTTTGGCTTCCTCTTCAGTAACTGTAATATCATCTGTAAGTTTTGTTTCATGTTTTGCCTCTTCATCTGCTGTCACTTCTGTCACGATTACAGTTTCTGGAACAACCTTTTCTTCTGCAACCGAAACATCTATTATCTTCCTCTCTGGCACAGATTTGGCCTCATCTTCAGTGACTGTAATATCACCTGTAAGTTTTGTTTCATGTTTTGCCTCTTCATCAGTCGTCACTTCTGTCACAATTACAGTTTCTGGAACAACCTTTTCTTCTGCAACCAAAACATCTCCTTTTATCTTCCTCTCTGTAACATATTTGGCTTCCTCCTCAGCAACTGTAATATCACCTGTAAGTTTTGTTTCATGTTGTGCCTCTTCATCCGTTGTCACTTCTGTCACGATTACAGTTTCTGGAACAACCTTTTCTTCTGCAACTGAAACATCTCCTTTTATCTTCCTCTCTGGCACAGATTTGGATTCCTCTTCAGTAACTGTAATATCACCTGTAAGGTTTGTTTCATGTTGTGTCTCTTCATCTGTTGTCACTTCTGTCACGATCACAGTTTCCGGAACAACCTTTTCTTCTGCAACCGAAACATCTCCTTTTATCTTCCTCTCTGTAACAGGTTTGGTTTCCTCTTCAGTGACTGTAATATCACCTGTAAGTTTTGTTTCATTTTCTGCCTCTTCATCTGTTGTCACTTCTGCCACAATTACAGTTTCTGGAACAACCTGTTCTTCTGCAACTGAAACATCTCCTTTTATCTTCCTCTCTGGCACAGATTTGGATTCCTCTTCAGTAACTGTAATATCACCTGTAAGGTTTGTTTCATGTTGTGTCTCTTCATCCGTTGTCACTTCTGTCACGATCACAGTTTCCGGAACAACCTTTTCTTCTGCAACCGAAACACCTCCTTTTATCTTCCTCTCTGTAACAGGTTTGGTTTCCTCTTCAGTGACTGTAATATCACCTGTAAGTTTTGTTTCATGTTCTGCCTCTTCATCTGTTGTCACTTCTGCCACAATTACAGTTTCTGGAACAACCTTTTCTTCTGCAATCGAAACATCTCCTTTTATCTTCCTCTCTGGCACAGATTTGGCTTCCTCTTCAGTAACTGCAATATCTCCTTTAAGTTTTGTTTCATGTTGTGCCTCTTCATCTGTTGTCACTTCTGCCACAATTATAGTTTCTGGAACAACCTTTTCTTCTGCAACTGAAACATCTCCTTTTATCTTCCTCTCTGGCACAGATTTGGATTCCTCTTCAGTAACTGTAATATCACCTGTAAGTTTTGTTTCATGTTTTGCCTCTTCATCTGTTGTCACTTCTGTCACGATCACAGTTTCCGGAACAACCTTTTCTTCTGCAACCGAAACATCTCCTTTTATCTTCCTCTCTGTAACAGGTTTGGTTTCCTCTTCAGTGACTGTAATATCACCTGTAAGTTTTGTTTCATGTTCTGCCTCTTCATCTGTTGTCACTTCTGCCACAATTACAGTTTCTGGAACAACCTTTTCTTCTGCAACCGAAACATCTTTTATCTTCCTATCTGGCACAGATTTGGATTCCTCTTCAGTAACTGTAATATCACCGGTAAGGTTTGTTTCATGTTGTGTCTCTTCATCTGTTGTCACTTCTGTCACTATTACAGTTTCTGGAACAACCTTTTCTTCTGCAACCGAAACATCTCCTTTTATCATCCTCTCTGTAACAGGTTTGGATTCCTCTTCAGTAACTGTAATATCACCTGTAAGGTTTGTTTCATGTTGTGTCTCTTCATCCGTTGTCACTTCTGTCACTATTACAGTTTCTGGAACAACCTTTTCTTCTGCAACTGAAACATCTCCTTTTATCTTCCTCTCTGGCACAGATTTGGATTCTTCTTCAGTAACTGTCATTTCACCTGTAAGCTTTGTTTCATGTTTTGCCTCTTCATCTGTTGTCACTTCTGTCACTATTACAGTTTCTGGAACAACCTTTTCTTCTGCAACCGAAACATCTTTTATCTTCCTATCTGGCACAGATTTGGATTCCTCTTCAGTAACTGTAATATCACCGGTAAGGTTTGTTTCATGTTGTGTCTCTTCATCCGTTGTCACTTCTGTCACTATTACAGTTTCTGGAACAACCTTTTCTTCTGCAACCGAAACATCTCCTTTTATCTTCCTCTCTGTAACAGGTTTGGATTCCTCTTCAGTAACTGTAATATCACCTGTAAGGTTTGTTTCATGTTGTGTCTCTTCATCCGTTGTCACTTCTGTCACTATTACAGTTTCTGGAACAACCTTTTCTTCTGCAACTGAAACATCTCCTTTAATCTTCCTCTCTGGCACAGATTTGGATTCCTCTTCAGTAACTGTCATTTCACCTGTAAGCTTTGTTTCATGTTTTGCCTCTTCATCTGTTGTCACTTCTGTCACAATTACAGTTTCTGGAACAACCTTTTCTTCTGCAACTGAAACATCTCCTTTTATCTTCCTCTCTGGCACAGATTTGGATTCCTCTTCAGTAACTGTAATATCACCTGTAAGGTTTGTTTCATGTTGTGTCTCTTCATCCGTTGTCACTTCTGTCACGATCACAGTTTCCGGAACAACCTTTTCTTCTGCAACCAAAACATCTCCTTTTATCTTCCTCTCTGTAACATATTTGGCTTCCTCCTCAGCAACTGTAATATCACCTGTAAGTTTTGTTTCATGTTGTGCCTCTTCATCCGTTGTCACTTCTGTCACGATTACAGTTTCTGGAACAACCTTTTCTTCTGCAACTGAAACATCTCCTTTTATCTTCCTCTCTGGCACAGATTTGGATTCCTCTTCAGTAACTGTAATATCACCTGTAAGTTTTGTTTCATGTTTTGCCTCTTCATCTGTTGTCACTTCTGTCACGATCACAGTTTCCGGAACAACCTTTTCTTCTGCAACCGAAACATCTCCTTTTATCTTCCTCTCTGTAACAGGTTTGGTTTCCTCTTCAGTGACTGTAATATCACCTGTAAGTTTTGTTTCATGTTGTGCCTCTTCATCCGTTGTCACTTCTGACACGATTACAGTTTCTGGCTGCACCTTTTTCTCAGCCAGCGTTACATCTACTGCACTTGCAATTCTTGATCCACTCCGCTCTTCTGTAGAATTTTCATCTGCTTCTGCTTTACACTCTTGTTCTACTTTCTTGCCTGATGTTATCACAATCTGCTCTTCTCCTGGAGACTGAACATTGGCAAAAACTGTCTTAAAAACTTCTTTTTCGGCCAAAACATCTGGCTTAAGTATGGCTACACCCAGACTCTCTACTGACTCACCTAAATTATCCTTGGCTTTCATGGTTTCTGAACTTGCAAGGACATCCTTTGAAACTGCCTTCTTATCATCCAGAATTGTCTTATTCTCTGATTCACTTAACTCAGGAAACTCCTTAACAGCTTCAACTTCAACTCTAACAGATGCCTTGGCAACCCCATGAGGGTTCCTAGCTATTGCTGAATAGCGTCCAGCATCACTTGGTTGGCTATTCACAATCTCAAGAGTACATATGTTCCCATCTGCCTCAGAATAAAGCTTAAGTGGCCCTGAACTGCTGGTTGATGGTTCTAGGCATTCACCATTCTTTAACCAGGACAGTCTTGGAAGAGGAAACCCTGAAAGTTCAACAATGGACTATGATTTTGCTCAGGAAACCAACACTGGAAAAGATTACTCCTTTTTGTGTGTTCCATATTTCATTATTAGCATTTATTATGAGTGAAAATTATTATGAGTGAAAAGATTGGAATGGTAATGCTACTTAGACTTGCACTACTGCATCCAGGATGTGAATTTTGCCATCGTATAAAAATTTTGATTTTATGCCTCTGTAATTTCCGCAAAATACCCTGAAAATCTAAAGTCACATTTCCTTTCAAGACTCAGTTTCCTAAAGCATGTATCTGCAACATAAAGCTGCAGAGCATAAATGATAAAAACTTACAGCAACCTTACAATGCCTTTGTATCATTATCTCAGTCTGCTTGAAACAACCACATTGCTGCAGTGTTTGTTGTGATGAATCAAGTACATAATTGAAGCATTAACGCTAAAGAAGAAACTTATGTTCATTGTACTGAAATTTAAACTAATTTAAACTAATCAAGAAGACACCTATGATGTTCATGATACTCAAGTTTAACTATGTGTATTTCTTAACTGACAAAGAGCAAACTTATGTTCATTATACTGAAATTAAAACTAATCAAGAAGACACCTATGATGTTCATAATACTCAAGTTTAACTATGTGTATTTCTAAAACTGACAATTGCAACAGACACATATTTCCACTTCTAGATGAAGTGGATAAAAAACGATCACTGCACTGTACTGAAAGAATCATAAAAATACACAAAAAACTTCACGCAATGCTCTTATAGGTAACATCTCTTGTTCTCTTAAGTCTAGTTTGAGCACAAAGCATTGAACACACCAGACACCACCACACCAGACACCAGCAGTCACACTTCATTTCCACTTTCAACTTTCATTCTCAAAATGTGGTAATCAGCAAATCATTAAAGAAGTTGGTTTTGTTTATCGTTATTTCACTCAAAATACTAGTTGAGCTGTTCATTGCAGATTGTAAATCTGAATGAAACCTGTAATAATATGCATCGAAAGGATAAGCAAGTCACTGAAATGCAAATCACTGCATTACCATTGTGAAAACTGATTTTTAAATGACCAAACTATTCTTAAACCCACAATGAAAGAAATCAGCTAAAACCCACCAAAGCTCACCTTTTCTGAACAAAATAAGTAAGTCATATTCGACTTTCTGGAAAATGAGGCATTTTTCAAAATCCAGTTCATGGTCTCAACTGGACAAGCAATATCCCTAAAAACTGAAGCAACATCATATTTCATGACAATCCTATTAGACAAAAGATTTTTTCATCTGTAAAACAAACAAGACCCACCTCCAACTTTACAAGTGAGCCTGATAGTCTCTCCAGCCTTCACGACGGTGGATTCAGGAAGCACTTCAAAACGCGGTGCACCATGAACTTGCTCAGATGAAACCGCTGCGATGCTCTGATATTTTGTCTAAAGCGACAAAATTAAATCATGGTAACAGCTTTAGATATTGACACAGCATATGAAAACCAAGAATGTGCTACAATAACGATCATCACAGCATGCCATTTTTATACAGATCAATTCACTTGCAGTGATGTAATGTAATGTAATGTAATTAGTAATTTCTACAGCGCCGCTCACAACCAAGGCCATTCAGTAGCGCTCCCAGTGCGATAACCCCTAGAGAAAATGATGTACTGATTGACTGATTGATTAACTGACTAAAATACCTGCTCAAACTGAAGTGGAATATTTATTTATCATGTGAATTAGCACATAATTAGCTGATCAACACTTTAGTGATGCACTGCACAGGTTTGCAAGTTGCCCTTCGCATGCTTGCATCGTTACCATTCCAGTTTTTCACTCATATAAAAAGCTTTTCTTCCTGGGTTCTTTGAAAACAGCAAGGCTTCTTGCAAATGAACAAGTTTTGTTCCGTATGATTTGTGTTTTAGGTTGAAGCGATTATTATTATTATTATTATTATAAAATAAATTTGTTATGCGTGCACGAAATTTGAATCTGTGGTGCAGATAGTCATCATTAACAGATGCTTTCTTGTGTGTGCTAAGGCAGGCAATGCAAGATAAGTTTATCAATTGTTGCATAGATCTTTCTCCATCAACAACAGTCATCAGAAGCAAGGTCTCATCCAATCTAGAAACTGCTTTTATCAACGCACACAAAATATCGATGAAACAAAGTTCAGATTTACGACCTGAAGTTAAATGCAAGCTGGCAACAGAACCATTAAATAAGTTAAGTAAGTAAGTAAGTAAGTAAGCAAGCAAATCAGTGAGTAAGTAAGTAAGTAAGTAAGTAAGTAAGTAAGTAAGAAGCCTTTATTTGCATCTGAGAAGTGCATATGAATCGTTTAACAACAGATTATGGCGTACCTTACCTTTTATTTCTGACAGAGATAGAATGAATGATTGATAATGTTTATGACCAAATAAAACAAATCGGTCGTAATCAACAGGAATGCTCTAATGATACAAACAGAAACAATGCCATACCTCTTCACTAAGAAGTGCTGTCTGTTGAGCCTCCTTTCCAATACGACTCACTTCTTCGAAAACGAGCTCACCACTTGCTCCCTTCTGCTCTTCCCTCTCCTTCTTTATCGCTGCCTCCTTGACCTCTATGACGTCTTTCCTCTCCTGCTTTGCTTCTTCAGCTGCAACTGCAATCTCGGCTGCCTTCTCCTTCTTCGTCTTCTTCTGCTTCGGAATTTTCACAGGTGATTTAACTTCTGCTGCCTCAGTTCCTATGCCAACCTCGTTTTCTGCATAAACACGGAAGAGGTACTCGTGACCTTCCTTGACCTTTGTCACCTCATATGTCAGCGTTGACCCACTGACCTGTCCAACCTTTTTGAATTTGTTTTTGTCGCCTTCACACATGACCACGATGTATGAGCCGATCTCACATCCACCGTCGTCAGATGGAGGGGCCCAAGTCAGTACCACTGATTCCGGGGTGACTTCAAGGACACTGGCATCCCTAAATCCACTTGGAACTCTTTTTACTTCAGCCTTCGCAACTTCTACCTCGTATTCTTCCTCTTCCACCTCCTCTTCTTCGTCAGAATCAAACATAACGTCGGCTTTTGAAACCGGTTTCATCTCCAGTGCGATGACTTGTTCCGCCTTTTTGTCTTTAACCAGTTCTTTCTCCTGCTTCACAGCCGATTCCTGTTTTGCTACTGAGACTTCCTCCTTCACAGCGACTTTAACGTCTTTCTTCGTCAGATCTTCACGCACTTCTTCAACCACCTTTACCACTTCTTTCTTATCTTCTGATAATTCCACTTTTTGCACATCAGCTGAGGTGACTTTAGTGACTGTCCCTTCCACATCTTGCTTTGAAACTACCACTTTGATGGCTGCCTCTGCCTCCTTCCTTTTTGGCACGGCTTCTTCCTCCTGAGGAACCGGACCGTCTTCTTTGACAAGCACTCTGACAGGAACCACGTCCTGTACTTCCTCCACTTTTCCTGCGTCCTTCAGTTTGTCCTTCTTCTTTTCCTTCTTACCTGCTTCTTTTGTCACTGCCACTACCTCCACTTTCTCAACTTGACCTTCCACCGTAGCTTTGGAAGCAATAATCTGTTCGCCCTTCTCTGATTTTTCTTCTTGAACTTTTGTCACTTTGACGTCTTGTTTCGAATCCACCCTTTGAGTTTCCTCTTTGACTTCAATCTTCTCTTCACTTACTTTCTCCTTTTTCTTCTTTTCCTTTTCCTTCTTCGATTCTGACTTTTCCACTGCTGCCGAAACCTCCTCTCTCGCAGACTTCTGCACTTTTCCGGCATCGACCACATCTTCTGTTTCAATGATTTCCTTAGAAACACCTTTTGCCTTCACTTCTTGAGTTTTGACTGGTCTTGGAGGAATTCTGACAGGTGATTCAATTTCAACACCTTCATCACTGATACCCACCTATGATCAAAACCAAGAAACAATCAACTTACTACAGGTAATGAAAAGAAACTAAAAGTTGTAAACATCATAACAAACTGCAATTATAAACAGCAAAATGCTAAATTTTTTAATAAGCCGGTGCCCCGCTCTTGGCTTTCGAGTGGCGCTTTAGAAATTAGAAGATTACAATTACGATCACGATTAAATTAAAAAAAAATTAAACAGCTAGAATCACAAATACATCAGTTAACTCACTTCGTTTTCTGCATACACACGGAGCAGGTAATCGTGATTCTCTTCAATTCCAGACGTGACTCTGCAAGACAGGGTATTGCCATCAACAGTTGCCACCTTCTTAAACTTTTTCTTTGTGACTTCTCTGATGACGATGAGGTAACGGTCTATCGGAGCACCTCCGTCAGATTTTGGAGCACTCCAAGACAGAGAGATACCATCATATGAAACGTCAGTAATGCGCAGATCACCTGGAGGTCCTGGCACAACTAGAAACCAGACAACAACGAATATAACTGTCAACAAGTTTCTGTACACATCACTAGACAAAACAACAGATTTGTAGGCATCCACTGAATCAGTTGATAAAATTAAAAATTATTGCTTCTAAGAATCCTACTTCTTCAAGATATCTTAGCAACATTTTATGGATGATTAAAATAAACCGTACTTGCCACTCAATAAAAAAGTTTATTTAGACCATTACTGGTTAGACTGTAACCAGTTATTTGGCATATTTGCCTACTTTCTAGCAGTTGCTCAAGACCTTTCTCTTTGGCGGTGTGCTGGGCTGAGAGCGCCTCTGAGTAGTTTTTGAAGGATGCTATAGCAATAATAATAATAATAATAATAATAACAATAATAGCGACAATTTATATGGCGCTGTAATGAGGCCATACCGCTACAAGGTCGCCTCACAAACAGGTAACTGTGGGATAAGCCTTAGCGAACAGATAAGTTTTAAGCTTTGATTTAAAAAGAGTCCACTGAGGCGGCCAATTTAATGTCCGTTGGAAGACTGTTCCAGCATCTGCTATATCAATTTCTGAATGAATGAATGAATGAATATAACCCCAACTCAGTGTTCATGAATAAGCGCGAGTCCTATTCATTTCATTCATTTAGAGCATTTATATAGCGCCCCTTCAAGAAACTACTCAGAGGCGCTCCCAGCCCAACCACGAACAAAGAAAAAAGACTTGAGAGACTTGTAGAACCTAGCCGGATGGACCACAAGTAGAGAGCGAAGCGCAACCGGGAGGTCATTCCAGACAGTAGGCTCCACGACTGAGAAAGCACGGCGCTGCTTAATAGCCAAGCGTCTTTCATTTCTAGGCTCAAGATTCAAACTTCATCTTTTCAAAACAGCTTATCTAACATAGCATGCCTCAGTCTCTGTTGCTGAGGTCCGATGCATCATGAGCCTGGGTTATAGTTCTACTTAAAAAAAGTCACCAAATAAACCTTTTGACATTAATATATCATAACAGCTCAACCGAAGAATTTCAGGTTAGAATCAACTACCATCCTATGCATTTTTACACATGCTGTTATACTCCTGTGGCAGGCAGAGCAGGAACAGTCTAGCCATAAGACCAATGATCCAGTTGGTCAAATTGATTAGAGCACTGGCTGCATCCCATACTACTCTATGAAAGAAAGTGTGTAGATAGTGGTTTGCTCCCTGAAGGTCACTTATTTCAGACAATAAAATCTCAGGCTAGCAAGATATGTGCACAGGAACATTAAATGTTTGTATGCTTGTTGCTTACTTGTTAAATAGCGCCTCTTCCAGCCCTCAACCGCTACTCAGAGGCGCTCCCCACTACAGTGCAGACACTACATTGAAGTTTCACGTCGAAGCGCTGAGCAATTGTGAGTGAAGGACTTGCCCAAGGTCCCTACGCTGCGACTTGAGGTGGATTCGAACCTAGAACCTTCCGGCTTCAAGGCAACGACGCCACCACTACACCACTGCGCCCCACAAATGGTGCAGCAGAGGTGGTGAAGGACCTCAATTGAAGGTCAAAAACAAACAATCGTTATACAGAATCAAGTAAATTCCCATTCCAATTGATTCACCATATTTTCCAGGTGACATCGTGTACTCACGTGTCTTCTTCAGTTCCACTGGTTCCACTAGCTCCGCAGGTGGTTCACTGACACCCGCAGCATTCTTCGCCCGAACTCGAAATGAGTAACGACGATCTCTGCTAAGGAAATCAGCGTCGTAGCTGCGAGACGTTCCATCAACCCTTCCAATCGGAGTGTAGTCCGCCTGGCCCTCCTCCTTCATTTCAATCAGGTACTGAGTGATTGTTGAGCCGTCGTCTGTTGGTGGCGAATCCCAACCAATGGTTATGCGGCTAGGCGTCAGTTTAGTCACTTGAAGGTTGTTTGGTGTACCGGGTGGATCTAAACACAGAAAAAACCAAGCGGCTCAGCTTACAACAATGCATAAATAAAGATGATTATGGTGATGATCACGAATATGTTGATATGTTCAACTTTGTCAAATGATACAAACTGCTTCAAAATGGACGAAATTATATCAATAATGTTTATTTCTGAATCCGGACAAACGATCTAAGCATAAGATTCAATAAGAGATTGGAAGAATTCGCCTGCACATGTTAAAAAGTCCATCAACTATGTCTTCATCCGTTAAAATAGATATGCACAATGAATTGCCTGCTTAGTCCTAAGGCTGCTTCTGAACTGGGATAACCCCTTGCCTGCAACCAACCTGATTGCAGTAAAGCTGCATTTTTGTGATCTCCACAGAAGAATCAAGTAAAGACTTGTACTTAAAATCAAGAAAAAAGGTTTGACTGTCTGTGTCCAATATATCCTGAAGCATGCAGGGTCTGGAGTGTTATTGAGTAGATTCATTAACATGGCACCAAAGAATGTCAGTAGGTTTTAAACTATATTACGATAACAAAAATAGATGACTTCTACGAATGCCATAATAATTAGAGTTAGAGACGCCAATTATAATGATGAACAAATTGAGTTCTTTTCACAGCAATAAGATTTAACATCAGCAAAATTGCAGCAGAGAAGACAACTTACTTCTTGGTCTCCTAGCACACACAGGTTGGTTCATCTCAAGTGCACGGCGACTGCGGCCAGCCTCATTCTCAGCATGGATACGAACAAAGTAGTAATCGCCATCAACCAGTCCAATCACATCACAAGACAAATCAGATCCGCCAACTTCAGCAGCCTTTGTCCAGATAGAGCTACCGCTACGGCAGACTTCAACCTTGTAGCCGGTGATGGGTGACCCGCCATCTGATTTGGGTGCATCCCAAGCAGTGGATATCGTGCCATCACCTGTGTCCGTCACTCGAAGGTTGAATGGAGGAGATGGAACCTCTGAAATACAATTGGCAAGACCAACATCAACGCTAAGCACACAGAGTGAAATGTCGGATTCGGGACATGCTCTAAACCTGCTCCGACCTCCTATAATGGCACTCCTCTATTTCATGCGTTCCAGACCACATGACCGAATTGTCCCACGGGCAGACAATTTAATGAGAAAAACTTTTTTATAAGAATGCTTTATGATGCCTAATTTCATGTAAACTAAAGTGTGCAGTTGGATTAAAAAAGAATATACTTACTTACTTAATGAAAAAGATGCCTCTAAAGAACTATTCCACATTTCCCAACTGACATTCACTCCTGCTCCTCCTCCTCCTCCTCTTGAACAAAACCAGCCACTTCTGTGAAGTTCTGTCCTAGTCCACATCATAAGACACACTAGAGGATTTATCACTTTTATATTCACAAAAGGGCTAGCTGGTATCGAATTACATGTCTATTAACAGAGCATAGCTTAAAATTCATCTCAAAGTTATACTTGTTTTTATAAGACCCACGACATAGTGTTTAATTACAGTACCATTCATTTAGGCAGGCAAGCATTGAATTACACATCATTACCTAAAGCAACTACCTTAGAGCATGTAAGATTAAATTCATCCCCAGGTACTCTGCATAGCAATTCTACCAAACATACATTGATTAACAGTTCAATACATAACTGAACTGACCTGCAACTTTCAAGAGTCCAACTGGTTCCGCAAGCTCTGCAGGGGGTTCACTGAACCCAGCAGAGTTTCTGGCCCTCACTCGAAAATCATACAGTTTACCCTTTCGCAAGAACTCTGTTGTAAAGCTGTTGATTCTTCCATCCACCCTCCCCACTGGAGTGTAATCAAACCCTTGTTTCTCTCTCATGTCAATGTAATACTGTGCTACGTCTGAACTGCCATCGGATGGAGGAGCATCCCAACTTAAGGTCACAGTATTTGGTGTAATGTCAGTAGCCCTCAGGTTACTTGGTGTGCCTGGTGGCCCTGCAAAAACAAATGCATAAAGCTAAGCAGTTTGTAAGGAAAAAAAGCATTACAGTCAGACAAGCGAGAATTTTTTTAAAATATGCTTACAATGTAATAATATAGCATTGAAGTGAGCAAAATCAACTGAAACGGAAATTATCCAGTAACAAAATATCAAACAATGTGATTCCGTGTAAACATGCAATAGTACGCGCAATATCAAATGACTTCCTAAGATCACAAAAACATTTATCTCAGTCAAAGTATAATACCCAATGGTTAATTTCACTTTGCCAATCTTTCTCCACCCACTGAAAATATTTGCTCTAACATGCACAAATTACACATGACAACAGTTTTATGGACTTTCAGTTGGGAAAAATAGATATGCACGAGAGAAGCTAATTTCTGGTATACAGAACAGTGAACAATTCCTTCCAGATCTGATATTCATCACCTCTAATTCAAATCCGAAATCTCAGAGATTTTCCTAGATCTCAGATCTGCCAACTGAACCATAAGGTCCAACGCCTACAAAAGAAAACCTGTCCCTAAAAAAACCTCTTTGCTTAAATGATCATTTAAGTTGAGACCATTGTGAATATTTCTTTCAGTATGTTTCTTTTGTTCTGATATTGCATGCTTTTAAACATGTTGATCCGAACTCATAGTCTTTTGGAACATGCTTTGCAATACTCATTTAGAAAATGTTCTTTTCGCTTACAATCGGTGATATGCATTTTTGTATCTAAATAATCAACAGCAAGTATCGGTTACAGATTTGTCATATAGGTTCACAAATGTTGTAGATCAACAACATTTGGCAGACACCAGTTCAGGATAATCAAGTTAACCACTGGCAATGCTGCTGTTACATAATTCAGCTAACAAATTACATGATTCAATAACTTACTTGCTGGTTTTTGAGCGCAGACTGGTTGACCCAGGTCGATAGCGCCCCTGCTCAGACCAATATTGTTTTCAGCTAAGACTCGTATGAGATAGTATTCTCCAGGGATCAGTCCTATAGCGTCAAAGGCAAAAGTCGAGCCTTCCACTTTGCCTGCTCTCGTCCAAACCTTGGCACCAGTTCTGCAAGTCTCAACAACGTACCCGGTGATGGGAGACCCACCATCTGACCTGGATGCGTCCCACGCAACAGATATCGCACCATCACCAATGTCCGTAACACCAAGGCTGGTCGGTGCAGATGGCACATCTGAAAAAAAAACACACACAAAACAACTAATTTCAGTACAAGAAATTCTCAGACTCTAATCAGTTGGAAGTTAATCAATAAGTTTCTATAGTTTGTTTGTTTGTATGTGCACTTGTTATAGTGCCCCTTCAAGCAGTCTACTCAGAGGCGCTCCCGACTGTAGAGCGGACACTGCATCGGAGTTTCACGCCGAAGCGCTGAGCAATTACAAGTGAAGGACTCGCCCAAGGTCCCTACGCGGCGACTCGAGGTGGATTCGAACCTCGAACCTTCCGGCTTCAAGGCAACGACACCACCACTACACTACCACGCCCTACGGTGGTGTAGTGCCAGAGTCTAAAGCACAAGGCATCAATCGATGGCGCTCCAAAAACATGTATCGTATATGCAACATCGTATAAACATGTACATATAGGAACATTTAATTCATCATATGTCAAAGACCTTACAAAATCATTCTCCATGTTAGCCAATTTGTGATGTTAGATGTCATTTGCAACTAGATTATTATTACATCAGTTAACAACAACTGCACAGTTGTATGCCAGAGAAGTCAACAATGGTGGATCCATACAAACTCGCTGTACCAGTCAACAGATGAAATGGGTCCATAATAATCAGGTCAACAGACAAAAGATCAGTCAACTTTTCAATTCAATTCCTTTGCTAAATTCAATTCTTTATTGGTACGTTTGCAGAAACAAGCACACAGAGGCAAAGCACAAAGATTATTAACAGTATTGAAAGTATTGACAATGCTAGAACATTAGTTTATCAGATGACTTAATCAGGTAATTTACAAATTATGAATATTCATAAGACATCATTTATGATTTTCACTAAAGAGAGAGGACAAGGTAAGGAAGTCTTAGACCTAGTAGTCACAAGTAAAAGTGCAACAGGAACTGAAAATTAGCCCGTGGCTTGATAGGTGTGAAGGTAAGAAAAAACTTGTGTGATAGAGAACACAAGACTTGACCATGCATCCATGCCAAATGCAGTCTTAGAAGTTAACCATCGGAAATTGTGGCATAATTATGTTTACAAGGTCAAAAGAAGCAATAAAAATCTATAATTAAACGATCAAAATATTTTTGCCATTGCACACAATACATCAGAAATAAGTGCGGCATTTTAAAGCGTCTTCACTTGCAAACCAGTTGTTCAACACCTTTAGACAGAAACATGTTTCTGGTGAATTTACTTTCTAAATTTAGCGAGTCACAAACAAGGCTTACCAATAATATCTAAGAGGCCAACAGGTTCTGTTAGCTCAGCCGGAGGTTCACTGAATCCAGCCGAATTCTTCGCCCTTACACGAAAACGATACAGCTTGCCCTTTTGTAATGACTCTGTTCTGAAGTTGGTGATATGGCCCTCCACTCTTCCCGCAGAGGTGAAGTCAAGGTCGTGTTCCTCCTTTACGTCGATGTAATAATGGGCAACCTCTGAACTGCTGTCATATGGGGGAGCGTCCCAAGCGAGAGACAAAGAACTCGCTGTCACGTTCGAAACTCGTAGGTTGCTAGGTGAGAAAGGAGCTCCTGTAAAGGTTAAGAAATTCAAAATAATGAATAAGAAAGGTTCGTCTTTCACTTAGCTTTTGAAAAGACAGTGGCAAAAGCTTAACAGCTAGCAACACAGACACAGAAAATAAAGAAAACAATAATAACCTAAATGCACGAAGAAAAGTCCATAAAGACTGACATCTAGGTTTCAAATCAAATTCTGAACAATTTCCATTTGACAATCCAGTGGCACAACAGATATGTCAGTCAATGGCATGATGACAAGACATAGACTGCTTTACACAACTTCAACTAAGTAAATTAATTGCATTTGGGAGAGGCTGTTTCTTCATGTTGGCCTTTCTGCTTGCAATGGATAAATCCTAAGGTCGAAGACATGAGGCAAGTGCATCATGACCATTGTCCTATAACATCCCAGTTCTACAGCTTGATAGAGCCAAATGGACCAGACTCCATTAAAACATCAAATGTTTGTGACTAAAATCTTGGCATAGGCCTATCCTTCCATAGATGGCAAAAAATATAGAACTTTTACGGTGTAAAGTCTGAATATTAGAGAAAAATGTTTTTAAATATGAGCAAAAGCAATGGGAGTTCTAACAAAAGGAGAAACAGCCAACAGTATAATAGTAGACTTACTCTGAGTTTTCTTAACATGAACCGCTTCAAGAAACTCTGCAGCACGTTTGCTTGGTCCGACTTCATTCTCTGCGAAAACACGCACGAAGTAGTAGCTGCCATCGACCAGATCTTTAATATCAGCAGTTGTTGTCGATGCGCTGAGCCTAGCAGACTTTGCCCATCCTGTGCTCCCACTACGACACGTTTCAACTGTGTAGCCCGTAATTGGGGAGCCACCATCAGACTTCGGAGGTGACCAGGCGATGGAAATGGTTCCATCACCGGCCTCGACCAGTCGAAGATTCGTTGGAGATGATGGAGCGTCTGGAAAAACATTCAGAAAACAGATCCACCTCTTATCGTGAAGATGGACAAAATTAGCGTGAATTTGCAACACTAAGAAGCAGATACATCGGCAGTCATAGTTGCAAGTACCTGGTCAATTCTCATTCACATCTGAAAAAGCTCTTGAGTTTCTCTTTGCAGTTCATTCTGTAAGAAGTACTGTATAAATTGTCAAAAAATACAATACAACGTAGTACTTATATACTTGTTGCATAGCATGTACAGTATACTGAACTTTTATTTTATAATGTAACCTTGATAGCCTTAAAATGTGGTAATTATGTTTTAAGGTTACATTTTAAAACAAACTGAATTTCAAATCAAAGTCCTTGAACCATACTATAGATTCATAAATGAATCATATCGTAAGAAACCAGAAAAGTTTCGCTTCACTGACCGTATTCCGGCAGCAGTCCAATAAGATTTGGGAGTTCCGCAGGCGGTTCGCTGAACCCGGCCGAGTTCTTGGCCCTCACACGAAAGTGATACAGCTTGCCCTTGCGCAAGAACTCTGCAGTGAAGCTGTTTATTCTTCCATCCACACGTCCAATTGGTGCATACTCAATTTCGTGTTCATCCCTCATGTCGATGTAGTACTGTGCGACGTCTGCGCCACTGTCGGCTGGAGGTGAATCCCACGCTAACGTCACAGCTGAACTTGTTAAATCGGACACGCGAAGGTTTGTAGGCGGACCCGGTGGCTCTAGAGATGCAGCAAAAATGTAATGTATGCACAAATTATACATTGAAAGCAACAACAGTAACTAAAAGGGATGAAATATATTTCAAATTCTTATTTGAAGTTACTTTATCAGAGTTGCTTAAAACCCAAACTTTTGTCCTAACGAGCTGAACGGCTAAAGTATTTCCATTCTATTTCTGTTAGTCTTACCTCATAATATCCTTTTCCAACAAAAGACGATCTCAATTTATAAGATGACTCAGAGGCTCGAATAATACATAAAAATTGTGATTTAAGTATCTAGCCTACACACACACACACACTACACAAAAATGACATAATTCTAAAATGATGCCATGTGTTTGATCTTGCACAGAATCCAGATGTTTGGGCACTCTGCTTGGTGTTCTGCTCAGGACCAGAACAGCTCACAGATTTAGTTACGGGGTAAATGATGGCAATACGCTCTAGGGGTATGTCGCTGATGATCATAAAAATGATATGATATGGATATACAGAAATGTTATTAATGCAGCATGAACAATATAAAACAATACAATTTAACTCAAGATTAATAAATCCTTACTATTTGGTCTCTTGGCACACACTGGTTCCCTCAGGTCAGCAGCTTTCTTGCTAACTCCAATCTCGTTCACGGCAAAAACACGGACGAAATAGTATTCTCCAGTAACCAGTCCAGCAAGGTCAAAGGTGCGAGTGGCAGTATCAACTTTTCCTGCTTCTGTCCAGACTCTGGTGCCACTCTTGTTGACCTGAACAATGTATCCAGTGATCGGAGATCCACCGTCTGACCTTGGGGCATCCCATGCCACAGATATGGATCCATCACCTGTTTCCGTAACTCCAAGGTTGGTGGGGGCTAAAGGCACATCTGTAAACAGGCAAAGAATGGCAAAAAAATCAAAATGTCATAATCAAAAAGAATTAAGACCAAAAACTATAAAAAAAAACTATGAAAAAATAGGGGAACTTCTGAGAAGACAAAATACTTTCGATTTCGTAGAAGAATATCCAATTTTGTAGGCCCTACACAAGATTACAAGGTTCAACAAAAAATAAATAAATGTCAGAAGTAAATAAATAAATAAATAAATAAATAAATAACTGTCAGAAGTAAATAAATAAATAAACTGTCAGAATCACTAGAAATCAAATCACATATCAAACCAAATTCAAAGCGATAGCAATGAAACACCAATTGATGTCACTTAACAGAACCAAGAATCAAAACCAAGATTCAGAAACAAACCGCTCTGTAGGACCTGAAATGCAAGAAAATTTAACAAAGAATATCACAACTGATAAATTTACACAGATGGATGAGTAAACTTACCAGCCACTTCCAGTAGACTAACTGGTTCCAGAAGTTCCCCAGGTTCACTGAACCCGGCCGAGTTCCTGGCCCTCACTCGAAAACGATAGAGTTTACCCTTGCGCAAGAACTCCGTTGTGAAGCTGTTGATTCCTCCATCTACCCTCCCCACTGGAGTGAAATCAAACTCATGTTCCTCCTTCATGTCAATGTAATACTGTGCTACGTCTGAACTGCCATCGGACGGAGGAGCATTCCAACTTATTTTCACGGCATTAGGAGTTCTGTCTGTCAGGCGTACGTTAGTCGGTTTACCAGGTGGTCCTAAAATCAAATCGGAAATATTTTTAGATAGCAGATGAGCCAACTGGTATTTTAGAAGCAACTCCTTTCACCTAGGCTTATAAATCACAATACTCACTATGTCATTCACTCATATATATATATAACAATTTCAGATAGGTTTATCAGAACACACAATGACAAAGTGTAAGATTCGAAGGGCAGGAGTAAAGGCCATTGTTGTTGAAAGCATATATATGACACTCCCAAACTGCTCTCAGTTTCACCAACTGCTGAAGACTGCTTTTATCCGCTTGGTGGTCGGAAGTGCCACTGAATAGATTCCTGAAGTGGTGCTATATAAATTTGATTGATTGATTGACTGATTGATTAATCAATTCAGGACTTGTATCAGCAATCCAAACTTCGCGGAGCTCCTCTTATAAAAAGCTCAGCTGGTATGTAACTGAATAAGTTATCCGTAATGTGCCTCTAAGTTTCTTTGCCCCTTTTCTGCAAGCACTCGAAAACCATTCTTTCTGAATGTGGCTTGGTGACGTAATGGTCAGGAGCGCCTCTGAGAAGTTTCTCTTGAAGTGGCGCTACATAAATTCATGATTACGATTACAAACTGAGCCGAGTCTAAAACTACGTCTCACTTGTTGGTTTCTTGGCGCAGACAGCTTCCGACAGATCTGCAGAACGCCGACTAACGCCAAGGTCGTTCTCAGCAAACACCCGGACAAAGTAGTGCTCTCCATCTGACAGTCCGTTGATAGCAAAGTCCAACCTCTCTGCAGGTGCATAGGATGGTTTTGACCAGATGGAAAGACCGGTTCGACAAGTCTCTACCAGGTAACCGGTCAGTGGTGACCCACCATCGTACGTTGGTGCGTCCCACGCTACGGCAATTGAGCCACTGTCCGTTCCAGTGACCCGAAGGTTTGTGGGAGCAGAAGGAATTTCTGCAAGAAAAACATTTCCTTAAGATACATCGGATTTTAGAATTGAATGCTTCCGAAAATAACACCAATGGTATCACAGTAGACCGCCCTCGCTTACTGCCAGTGTATTTTGAAAATAGATCTCCATACTGTGAAAAATATTTTGCTCATCACTGTTTATCCCCCAAGCTGAAAGATGCTTAGTATACAAACTTTAATACATTTAGAACATAGATTAATATCGCCCGTCATGGCACTGTACCTAAGGTAGTGCCGAATTAATTTTCCTACTGAATTTAGAGACAAAAATTGAAAAATCACATATAATAAAAGAATAAATTTATGAGATTTTACACATTCATTTAATTTGATATCCTTGTAACAGACAGTCAAAAGAAAACAAAGAAAAGACATGAAAACAATGCTTTGGGTATATTTTGATGACATTATATTTCAAATCAAATACACCAAATTCTAAATCAACAATAAAACTCTTGCGTCTTCTATTGTGCCAAGAGACATGTTGACATTCCAAAACTAACCTGCAAGTTGTAACAATTCCACCAGTTCTCCAAGCACTGCCGGTGGTTCACAGAATCCAGCCGAGTTCTTCGATCTTACTCGGAAATCATACTTAATTCCCTTGCGCAAGAATTCTGTGGTGAAATCGTGTGTTCGTCCATCCACCCTCCCAGCTGGCACGTAGTCGGGACCCTGCTCTTCTCGAATATCAATGTAGTACTGTGCCACATCTGAACTGCCGTCAGATGGAGGAGGGTCCCAACTTACAGTCACAGCTCGAGGAGTGATGTTGGTTGCTCTCAAGTTGATGGGAGTGCCAGGGGGTTCTAGAGGCAAGAAGAAACAAAAGAGCGATTCAATAATCTAATATGTTCTAATCAAATCATTTTAGTGGACAGCGAAACAGCTGTACAAATAGTAACCACTGGACTTAGCATACTGTATGTATTTACATATGCATGCGTTATCTGCATGTATGAACATAAGCCTGATAAACGTTGGGCAAACAAACGCTGCATTTTGGAAGCTTGATGGGATGAGAAGAATAGCGGATGCATTATGAAGACGTAAGATTCATCTTCATGATGCTGTGATGTTGAGTACCTCCATCTGACCAGTTGCTTGGATCCAGCAGCGAATGGCAAAATTAAATTATGGCTTAGCATAAACATGAATTCTGGTAATTTCTGAGGTATTTCCAACTATCTATCAATTTCAGATGCAAATAGATCCATATCTGCACGTTTAATTTCTAGTCAGATCTTTTTCAATTGTATGCTGATCGATCTGAATTTTGCTTAACGTTGGTACGAGCTGAACATATGTCTTACAATTTATGCAGTGGTTAAAGTGGTTTGGGTGAGCAGTGGGAACGCTGAATGTGAGCAGTGGGAACGCTCATGAAGAATTGTATTGAAATGCATGTGTTTTAGAGTTCCATCATAATGAGCAGTGGGAACACAAGCCAAGAATTTCGAGAGCAGTGGGAACGCCGTTCCCACCCACTTTAAACCCTGAATTTATGGCATCTGTGAACAGTATGAGACTGGTAGAAAATAATTAAGGCGTCAGATGCTCATTTATGCGAAGATCGGATGAGTAGTGAAGACTATGGAGTCCTTAGAAAGACACCCTGGCAATTTACACCCTGTCTGTGAATCAAACCATCACTTCTCATTCAAAAATGTAACACCTTAGGATACGATCATCATACTTGTCGGTTGTTTTGCACAGACTGGTTCCCCGAGCTCCGCCGGTTTCTTGCACAGTCCAGCGAGATTCTCAGCATAGCATCGAATGAAGTAGTAGTCGCCTGTGAGGAGACCGCTGATGTCGAACGCCAGTGTGCTGTGGTCAACAGATCCGGCCTTTGTCCATACAGTGCCTCCACTGCGACATGTCTCCACCACGTAACCAGAGATCGGAGAACCTCCATCTGACCTTGGAACGTCCCATGCGATCGATATTCCTCCGTCTCCAACGTCCGTCACTCGAAGATTAACAGGGAAGGAGGGAACATCTGAAAAAGGAATCAGTTGTAATGTTTCTCATTGTAGCAAACTAATTGTCAGCATAAGTTTTAACTTTATGTAATTCGATCCTACAGCAACAATAATAATTAACCTATCAAATAAGCGCCTTCGTGAGATTCTTGTTAAGGCGCTATATAAATGGTCATATACATACATATACATAAAATTAATATTTTCCAAAAAACACTTAAAGTTTAAATTGACAACATTTTATCAGTTCAGGTATGAATTAAGTAAGTAACTAAGTAAGTATATTCTTTATTAGACCAATCGCATATCAACTATCAATATAGCTAGTATACAATACGATTACAACATTCTAACTACAAATATCTTGTGCTGTAGATTATCAGCAAATGGTAGGTGCAACGGTCGTGCGATCGTGGTTGCAGGGCAAATTGTTGGAAGCTTTTTTGGTGGAAATAACCCATGCAGTCAAGGATTCTATATTAAAGGATAGGTTACTTGTGAACATATTATGGTCATGATTTCACTCTCAGCGATAGATGGCGCTCCACTTAAATTTCCGTTTCTATCGCCCAAAAACCTGTACAAGACGGCTAAAGAAGAAGAAGAAGAAACCAGTCCTGTGTATAAAGAGTCCTTGCCATGCAGTAAGCGGCCTAAGTTGATCAGGATCACAGGGATTACATTTGCTTGATTTGATCCAATACATTTTTGCAAATAAAAATAAATATCACCAATTAATCGGATCAAATCCAGGATCGACAGAAAAGCAGGTCAACCACCCAGAATTGAAAAATCAGCAAAATATGCCAGCCTATCACACCCGTCATTACATTTTATAATCGTACAAATAGTTCCAAACACCAATGAGTTACCAACCGAAGGGTAGATGGGCCTTAACAGGCGGTTTCAGTTCTGCTGGCTGCTCACTTAGCCCAGCAGCATTTTGAGAGTAGACGCGAATATGGTATTCATGACCTTCCTGCAAGTTTGTCACCTGCAACCACAAACAAGTACGGAATGCTCAACCTGTTGCACTTCAGGATCCTAGGATATTGCTTTTGAATGATGCTGTAGAATGCTTTGAAGCTCATTTTATACATGAGTCGTAAAAATATAACCTTGAGCAAGTCCTTGAGTCGCAATAATTGCTCTGCAAAATAATTGCAGCTGCGCCCAACGAGGTGTGGACACTTTTGAGCTCTGCAAGATATCAAATTTCAGTTGTATAATAACTTATTGTATACTCTACATACACAATACATACACAATACAAACACAATACCTACACAATACATACACAATACCTGCACAATACATGCACAATACATACACAATACATACACAATACAGACACAATACATACACAATACCTACACAATACATACTCAATACCTACACAATACATACACAATACCTACACAATACATGCACAATACATACACACATGAATACACATAAGTGTCCACTTGTGTGTTCAAGCCATTTCTAGAATCCCACCTGGAACTGGGTGGATCGTGCATCCACTGCGGCCACAAATCTGTATCCCACTTCGAAGGCGTCTCGTTGCTCTATCGTGTATCCAGTCACCGGAGATCCACCGTCGTTCTCTGGCTCTTCCCACAATATCGTAACATAGTCCTTCCAAATATCTGTCACTCGCAGGTTCACTGGTTTCCATGGCTTGTCTACAACATATATATATAGGTATATGACTGTATGTCGATACATACATGAATCTATTGCAGTAGGGACACATCTACGTGCAGTCATTTGGAGTTAAAATCACTGTAACTGCATGTGCAATTTGTGTATGGACCACAGGCATAGGCGTAGGAGGCGGGGGTGCAGAGGGGCAAATGCCCCCAAATTTTGGGCAATTGTGTTTTTTCGGGCAAAACAGGCATGGGGGGACAAACCTTTTTCCCGGGCAAATAGGCATGGGAGGATTTTTTAGGGCACACAGGGGTAAAACAGCAAGATTTTCTGAAGATTTGTACGAAATGACTAAAATGACTAAAAAAGGTCATCAGAAAATTTGGTAGATGAAATATGCCAGTGACCCGCGGTCCACCCAAAAAATTTAAAGCATCTTTGTTCCTCCCTGCCGAAATGTCCCCTATGCCTATGACCACAGGTTACAGTAGTGTGTAATTTATATAACACGTAGTGTGGATACAAAGCTCAGACAGTCTGTCTCATGTAAAGGTATCTACACTGCAGCCTGCTATCAGATTAGTTTGTCCAATAACATTGAAAGACCACAGTGCTCTCTAGCAGGGCTTAAAGTGTGCCTGGACGGTCATGGACGGCGTCCATGCACTTGTTTGAAAATCTGAACGCCGTCCAGCCACTTATTGGCTAGTACAGACTGGAAAGGTAAGGGGCGTCCAGGCACTTCTTTTAGAGAGGTAAGGGGCGTCCAGGCACTTCTTTTTCCACACTTTAGGCACTGCTCTCTAGGATGGGTAAAAGTGAGTGTGATCTAATGCCCTGTGCTTGGCTTTGGAGCAGCGCCTTAGAAGTTTGGAGATTACGATTGTGAATACCAGATGGTTACTGCTTCTGACTACATTAATATATCCAATGTCAGACATTAATTTGATGAGTACTGTCAACCATATGGGTTTGTGACTGTTGTTACCATCACAAAGGCAATGGCTAAACACTGCATGAATATCTGTGCCTGAATATATTTTTTCCTCTTCTCCTATGTTTCTTTCTCTTCTTCTATTTCATCTTCTTCATCTTCTTGTTTTTTATCTTTTGCCAAGATGATGAGGTTTTTTTTATAAGATGGCACCATTTCTTTCATAGTATCCAGTGTGCTACTCTCATTTTTATCCATCTCTTTCCTGCAAGATCATGTCTCAAATTCTCCACTCATAACTTTTATTGTTTTCCTCAACTCTATGTTCCTCCACATGACAATATAATGCCCTTGCTGTTAATTTTTTATTGTCCATTCATACTACATGACCAAACCATATCAGACTTCTTTCTCTGATTTTAGTCAGTGTTTTCCTCAGTCCCAGCTCCTCCCAGATAACCTCAATATGAATCCTATCTCGTCTGGTCCTCTCTCCTATTCTCTCTTAGCAATCTCATTTCTGCCACTTTCCTCTTTCGTCTGCCTTCCATAGGCAACAACACTCAGATCCATGCAGATCCGTACTGAAGTGATAAATGCTCCGTACTGCTTTGTTCTTGTTCTTGTTGATATTCTGCTCGTCTTCCTCATCCGCTGCAAGATACCAAACTCTGCTGATGCCAGGCCAATATGCTTTATGTCGTTGTACATCTGTTATCAATCATCCCAGGTACACAAACTCTGTGACTTGCCCTTGCACCTCCCACAGCTCTTTATGTTGATTTCCAATGATATTGTTTTGGTTATTTGCAAATTTATTCTGAGCTTGTACATGTACATGTATGTATGTATGTATATTTGTACATTCATGCACCTTGTATGCAATTTCATATTTAGAGTATTACATAAAACATTGATTCCATCCCCATAATCATGAACTTAACCCTCTCAACATGCATAAAGTGTTTGTTGATTGCCTTAATTTGATCTTTAAACAAGGCTTTAATTTTTATAAACACTTTTAAACAACTCCTGTGACAACGTAAATTTGCAAACTTATCAGCTCATTTCAACGAACAAAAATTGACGGCGATTGATAAGAACCTCCCAAATGCATGGCAACCCATGAACTTAAAAGAACCCTGTGCCCGAATTTCTTCTGTCCATGTCCGCGACTGGCAGTATATGAAGACCTGGTCATTCCGAAGACCAAAACTAAGAACCAAGAAATGTCGCTTTACAGTGATACAACTTCACGATTTCAAGTCCCACCTCATGGAACAGCCTCCCTGTTGTTGTCTGATGGGAGTTTCTCTCTCCATCTCCTTTTCTTTCCACATATGCCTTAACCCTTTGAATTCGGAGCTCCCGTCTCCGAAACTCTATGGATAACGAGCCGGAAAAACGGCCCATTGTGTTCAAAGGGTTAAGACTGTACTGTCTCCCACTCTGTCTGAGACAACACTCAGGAGCACCTCTGATCAGTTCACATTGAAGTGGCATGTTATAAGTTTCCAATTACAATAGCCCTATTGGTGTAAAGTTAGTTGAGACTGTCTTTGAGAAGAGAGACCAGCGACAACAATTTTATACAACAGACGTTGTTAAGCACTTACCAAATGGCGCCTTGGCAATGGTTGGTTTCGTCGTTTCCGCGGTTGCGCCACGCCCGCACTGGTTCTCCGCTGCGACGCGAAAGAAGTAACTTTGACCTTCGAAAAGGTTTCCGATCCTCAGTTTGTGGGTAGCCTTATCAGTTTTACCCGCCTGAGTCCAGACGTTCAACAGCATGTCACGCTTTTCGATAGCGTAGCCTGTAATTGCTGATCCCCCGTCATGCTCTGGTGGTTCCCATGACAACGTGATGTGACTGGTGTTGACGTCAAATGTTTTTAAGTTGCGTGGAGCAAAAGGAGGATCTGGAACAACAGAGAAAAAGGTGTTGCAGTTGTCCACATTTTTGTGATGCAAATAGTACAATGATACGAACTAACCTAATCTGCAATACGTTGCATTAACTAGATGGAACATAACAGAGCATTTTATAGCACCCATCAAGGCCATAGCTAGTGGGGTGCTTTGGGTGTTTGAACACCCCCCGAAATGGAAAATGTGAAAAATAATATAATGCATTTACTAGCACATGATGTAAAAACCATGAAATAAAACCGTGAAAACACCCCCACCCCCAAATGAAAAAAGTAAAAAATAGAATGAATTGGTGACAAAACACCCCTGAAATCAAATCCTGGCTACGGCTTTGGCACCCATCAAAAACTTGCAGTCGCTCAATTCATGAATACTAGTTTATGACGGCAAGAGAAGCAGATCATTTATCTAATCAACTGCAATCGTGAAACTTCTTTAGTGACACGGAGATACAATTTAATTACAAGCAAAACTGCATTTCAAAGTTGTTGTAATACTCTGGACCGAGTCATTCAACTCAACTTCCATCAAAAGAACAACTGACAGAATCACTAACTAAACTCTAGAATGGATAATATTATCTATGTCCACATTAATAAATAAGCATAACACAAGCATATTTACATCTTTCAGCTGTAATCTCCTATAAACAAACCATGAATAAAGGGACGATGAATAGAATAACAATGCCTACGATAACAAAGCGCAGTGTGATAGACTTGGAAAGTCAACCAAATCTGGGAAAAAAAATTCAGTCACTAAGTCCTGCTTCATCACTAAGAGTTGTTCTCGTACTTATTCATTCATTCATTCATTCGTTCATTCATTCATTCATTCGAACATTCATATAGCGCTCCTTAAAAAAAACTACTCAGAGGCACTCCCGACTCCAGTGTGCCCAAAAAGAACAGTTTTAAGTTTAGTAAGGAAGGATCCTGGTAGAGTCCCAGGGTGTAGGCGTAGGTAGCTCTCCTTATAAGAGAAGAGAAGAAGAACAGAATCTCATAAGGTAGCGATGAGGCAGCCATAGACATGAAGTGCTGGCGACTTCATTTTCTCAGCCTTGGCATACGAGGGCAGTTGGTTACTCCTCTCCCTTGCCATCTCATCTTCCCACTGACAGTGTACGGTCAGTGCGCTCATTACAGCCGAGTTGGCCAGGGGACAAGTAGAGCAGATATCTCGAAACGGATTCCTGCACTAGTAACTCAAGTGTTGCTTAATCCTTAGAACCCAACGGGCCGGTTCGTTATCCATAGAGTTACAGGAGCTCCGGGTTCAAAGGGTTAAGGTAACAGAAAAAAATAAATTAAAAATAATAGATTCTAAATATCTATCTCGTTCCCATTTCAATCAATTCTAAATCTACAACAACATACAAATCAAAACACAGAAATAAGCTGCTAGAGCTGTACTACAGATCTTACGATGAAATCAAGCTCACCATACGGCATCTTGGCTCTGCAAGGCTGGGTCAGTTCCGCTGCCTCTCTGCTCGGACCGACCTTATTGGTGGCATAAACTCGAAAGATGTAATCAGAACCTTCGATAAGATTGATTGCTTTGAAGGCCAAACCCTCCGGGCCAATCTGACCCGCTTTGACCCAGGTGGGACGGGAGGACTCTCGTCTTTCGATGATGTATCCTGTAAGTGGAGATCCACCGTCTGACCTTGGAGCGTCCCAGGTCACTGTGATGAAGTCAGTACAGTATTCCTTCACCCGAAGGTTACTTGGTGCATCTGGTTCGTCTGCACAGGTCAAGAAAAAAAACAGATCTAAAGCCTAAACCTGTCTGATGAATCTACAACGAATACTCCTTATACCATATTTGGATAAAACATAATATCTGTGTAAGCTCTGCCTCCCTCTTTCCACTTGCATAGGCCGCTGCGCACTGCGCTCTGCTGTCCATGGTGACTTAACGGTTCCTTTCGCTCGCTCTGCAACAATGCAGAGGCGTTCGTGCTCTGTGGTTGGTCCAACAACCTGGAATGGACTTCCCTTGACTAGGCGACACCTCCCAAGCCGTTCTTAATTTCACAAACTGTTGAAGACTGTTTTTTTGCTTGATCTCGTCTGGGGGTGCCTCTGAGTAGGTACCTTGAAGGGGCGCTATATAGATTACGATTGATTGATAATTATATGATACAAGACTATCATTGTAAAAAATTGTGACAAAAGCACACTTAGGTGACAGGACTTCCATTTCAGATCCACTCATACTCAACTATTTTCCACAATTATTCATATTCAGTCGAACAGCAAAAATTCAAACATCAACAGCTCTATAGTCTAAAGTTTCTTAATAGCAACTAAACTTGCAACATATTGACAAAAAAGTGAAAACAGAACTGAAAATGTGATATTCTGAGATTATAGTCAGCAAAGGTGAAAACTAGTAGTCATGAACAATTGCCTTGTTGTAATTAGAATTTCACAACACAAATCAATTTGTTGTCCAAAGCCAGCAGCTTCTCTTACCGTATGGGGGCTTGGCCCTCACTGGTCGCTCTGTTGTACAAGACGGACCAAGACCAGCCAGGTTCGCAGCAAAGACACGGAAGTAATAGTCAGTTCCCTCAAAGAGTCTGGTGACCTTGAGCTTAGACGTGCGAGCATCCACGCTGGCCACAAATGTGAACTCGTCACGCTTGGCATCTCTCTTCTCGATGGTATATCCCGTTATGGGAGAGCCTCCATCCCCCAAGGGAGTCTCCCATTCCAGGACCATGTGACTAGAGTCAGCCTCAGTAACTTTCACGCTCTTTGGAGCCAATGGTGGACCTATCCAAAGAAAAACAAAGCCATTGTTAATTTACACTTACCCATGTACTTACATCAACAGATCTGTAAATTTTATATCCATGTTTACTCACTCATTTCATAAGCTTTCCAAAACCTTTATATTCAAAAACAAAAAGCAATTCTTTCCCAAAACCATGCATGTACAAAAACTACTGATAACTATACAAATTATCGGTCCTAAACTTTGCTTGTCTTACTATATTTCTGCATACCACGGAAAATGTCTGCGGATTCCACTTAAACAAGAAACTCCTTTCACTACTTCATACACCATGCGAACAACCCTATTTCTGTTTTTACTCTAACCACAGGATCTCAGATTACACAAAAAACAACATAATTGCATATCCAATGCCAGTAAGGTATCACGCACTCCAAAAAATATGCATAAATAAACCATACATCAATTTACTAGGAAGATTCATGCATAATAATAAAACAGAAAAAAAAATAAGCAATCATCACACACAGAAAGCTATTAGCATATGACAGATAATTATAATCACAATAACTTATTAACATATTTTTCTGCATTCATTAACTTTGCTATCAAATGACAAGCCATCCAGCTGCTACAGATTAGCTCCGTATACAAACACAGAAACTGTCTTGCATATGGCTGCAATCCATACAATCCACATGGCATCACTTTCCGTTTTAGTCATCCCCTCTGGCTTGGCAGTCTAGAAACTCTGAACATCATACTCTGGCATGAGGATTCCTGACACTGTACACTTATCTAGTTAGTTCAGCCCTGATTGCTACATGATGAACCTCTGCTCATAATTGGATGCATATTTTGTATCAACAAAATTATCTCGGGTGGCCTTGGCTTGCGGGACCTCTGGCCCTTTTGAATCTTCTGGGTAAACCAACAACTTTCTGGAAAAATTTGATGTGATTACAAGTTTACAACCTACATTTTCGTTGATTACTAAAAAAGTTACGTCATGTTATGTTAGTAACATATCACATCATTTAGGGTTGGTCTCTGATTCGTTTCTCTTGAAGCAACAATAGATTTCCAATAGCCCTTGCAAGGGTCTTACTTCTTAACATGCACTATACAAAAGTTTGAATGCATAAACACATACATACCATTAAAATAAAATAAAAATACAATGCAAATGTTTCAACAATCGGTCACACGAAATATGAGCTTAAGCCACAAGCTGCGCATGTCATAATCATACATACCAAAAGGTAGCTCTGCCACGGCTGGTTGCGTGAGTTCAGCAGACGGCCCAGCCCCCACACGATTCTCTGCGCGTACTCGAAACAAATAAGCATTTCCTTGGAACAGCTTGGAGGTCTTGAACGAATGGTCGGAGGGTGAGACAGATCCCGCGTTCACCCACTGCCCCAGACCTCTCGTCACATCGCACTTCTCGACAACGTACTGAACGATCTTTGATCCTCCGTCAGTCGCTGGTTCCTCCCACGCAATCGTGATGAAGTCCTTACTGAAGCCTTCGACGTGAAGGTTTCTCGGAGACCCAGGAGGATCTGGGGAGAAATTAACAGTGGACAAAACAATGTCATTGCAAAAATACATTGGAATGTTGCAGTGCTTAAAGTGTGAAAAAATAAGTGCCTGGACGCCCTTTACCTTCCCAAAAGAAGTGCCTGGACGCTCTTACCTTTTCAGGCTTTGCTGGAGAATAAGTGGCAGGACGGCGTTCATATTTTAAAATAAGTGCATGGACGCCGTCCATGACCGTCCAGCCGCACTTTAAGCCCTGGAATGTTGGCAAAACAGGACACATACTGACAGTAATTCAACAAGATAAAGCAAGAAGACAAGATAAGGTCATTCATTCATTCATTCAAGTTTTGATATAGCACCTCTTCAAGGAAACTACTCAGAGGTACTCCCGACTCCAGAACGGCAAAAAAACAGTGTTCAACTGCATTTAGAATGTGTCAGATAGCAACCTAGGGAACAGGCACAATTCAACACGGAGGTCACTTCATACCATAGGGCCAACCACAGAAAAACCACAGCTTTGCGTGATGGAGGTACAAGAAAAGTGCAATGAATGTGCAGCAATTGGACCCATGGAATTTGCTCAATAAACTATATTATCTGGATAAAAAAACTGAGAATATAATAAGACAAAAGAGGTGAGATCATCATATTCATAAGGTGCAATAAATAATCTAGGATGTGACACCTGAGACAAAGATGAGATGAGTTACGACCGCAAGAAAGTCACAAAACCAAAAGAAGAAACAATAAACAATGATCAGCATTTCTTCTGACCAAATGATCATTTGCTAAGCTGAGATGAGATTTAGGCAAGACAAGGATTAGATTTAGACAAGACAAGGTTGAGATTCAGGCAAGACAAGGTTGAGATTTAGGCAAGACAAGGTTGAGATTCAGGCAAGACAAGGTTGAGATTTAGGCAAGACAAGGTTGAGATTTAGACAAGACAAGGTTGAGATTTAGGCAAGACAAGGTTGAGATTTAGGCAAGACAAGGTTGAGATTTAGGCAAGACAAGGTTGAGATTTAGGCAAGACAAGGTTGAGATTTAGGCAAAACAAGGATGAGATTTAGGCAATACAAGGTTGAGATTTAGACAAGACAAGGTTGAGATTTAGGCAAGACAAGGTTGAGATTTAGGCAAGACAAGGTTGAGATTTAGACAAGACAAGGTTGAGATTTAGGCAAGACAAGGTTGAGATTTAGGCAAGACAAGGCAAGCTGAAATGAAGCAATGCATGACAAGAATTAATCACACAAATAAATGCATAAACAAAAATCAATAAATAGTGTTCCTCCTCACCAAACGGCAATTTACAGATGACAGGCAACTGGGTGGGTGTTGGCTTGCTCTTGCCAATCCGGTTCTCAGCTGAAATCCTAAACGTATATTCACCGTTTTCTCGAAGCCGCACGACTTTGTGCTGGAATGTGCTTCCATCGACGTAACCGGCGCTTACATAAGGAGCGCCCCCAAGACTTTTCTCCACTTCGTAGCTCACAATTTTTTCGCCCCCATCTGACGCTGGCGCAGTCCAAGAAAGGATGACGAAATCCTTGAAGACTTCAACAATGCGAACGTTGCGAGGTGGTGAAGGTGGAACTGAAAACAAAGATTTTTACTACAGAAAAATCGAACTTTTAAATTCTTTAACAACCAATTCTTTCCAATGTTGTGGTTTATATGACTCAGCAGGGAACATAACTTCATATCACCTTACTCAAGTAGTAGTAGTAGTTGCAGTTTAACGTCACTGTGTGGTAACAAAGACCATTAGTGATGCCCTCCTCCTTTATCCAGGATTGAGACTGGCACTGGCAGAGTGTGACCAGTGGCAGAGTTACCTTAATCAATCGATCAGAATTTATATAATGACGCCCCTTCAAGATCCCTGCTCAGAGGGGATAAATTATCCATAAATTATCCCTGCATGTTGTGGTTTATATGACTCAGCAGGGAACATAACTTCATATCACCTTACTCAAGAAGTAGTAGTAGTTGCAGTTTAACGTCACTGTGTGGTAACAAAGACCATTAGTGATGCCCTCCTCCTTTATCCAGGATTGAGACTGGCACTGGCAGAGTGTGACCAGTGGCAGAGTTACCTTAATCAATCGATCAGAATTTATATAATGACGCCCCTTCAAGATCCCTGCTCAGAGGGGATAAATTATCCATAAATTATCCCTGCATGTTGTGGTTTATATGACTCAGCAGGGAACATAACTTCATATCACCTTACTCAAGAAGTAGTAGTAGTTGCAGTTTAACGTCACTGTGTGGTAACAAAGACCATTAGTGATGCCCTCCTCCTTTATCCAGGATTGAGACTGGCACTGGCAGAGTGTGACCAGTGGCAGAGTTACCTTAATCAATCGATCAGAATTTATATAATGACGCCCCTTCAAGATCCCTGCTCAGAGGCACTCCCCGCCCAGGTCAAGCAAAAAACCAGTCTTCAACAGTTTGTGAAACTGAGTTCTACAGCTTGCAAGGCGTTTCCATGTGTAAGAATTAGTTAGAAGTTAGAGCAGGAATCACTGCTCATGCGTAAGAACCGCTCTAGAACCAACTTGGAATTCTTGGTGACAGAAATGGTCCAGAGTCCTGACACACAATTCAAATCTCAGTGAGTGCGAAATTATCCATAAAACATGAAACTGAAAGCTGCATTTGAACATCAAACTCCTATTTGCTTTCGACAGAAACTTATTCTAAATTTTTCATCAGTACTTCTCCTCACTTACCTCGTACAGTCACGTTGAAACTCGCGTTGTCCGAACCAACGCTGTTTGTCGCAGTCACCTTGTAGCTTCCAGCGTCTTCATCCGAAACCGATTTGACCTTCAGGGAAACCCAGCTTCCAGCCGTTTCCACCGTTATTCGTCCATCGTTCATCAGTTTCTCATTTTCATGGAACCAGTTTACGCTGGGACGTGGATAGCCACTGACGTTGACCTCAATGAATAGCGTGGAACCAGACTTGACAGACAGAGGTTGATTAAGTGCATTGTCGTATGTGATCTTAGGGGCTTCAACAAAAACAAAGACAAAAATTGAATGTCTCAGATTCATATATAACTACCGGTAAACTCATAAACTGATTTGTCCACATGATTCTTTTGTCATGTTGCATATTACGATAAAGCAGAACTTTAAAAAGACCTGATCATTAAATGAATTAAGTTGCAGTGTAAATGAAATTCACTTCCAATTACAAGAAATTTAAAAATCTCAGATACCAATTCTGGTTCAGGTTAATTTAAGAAGCGATCAGAAATCAGATTCATAAAACAAACAGTCTTTATCCTGACGTGAATGCAATATATACTGATGGCAAACAATAATGATCATAATAATAAAAATAATTATAAAAATAATAATATATGAAGTTATGATGCAATGCAGATAATGTCACGCACTGTCAATATCTGTTTGCAGTCAATATCTGTTTACATAAGCATTTCACTTTTGGGCTTGAACTACATGATCTACATAGCTAAATAAATAATAAACAATAATAACAAAATAATAATAATAAATAAATAAAATAAAATTTTAAATTAAAATTATTTAAAAAAAATAAAATAAATAAAATAATAATAATAATAATAATAATAATAATAGAACAATGATGTCAGCACCTGATGACGACGACAACGACGACAATGACAACAACGACAAAAACTATGACGACAATGTTGATAATGACAACGACGACAATGATGATGATAATAATAATAATAATAACCTGAAGGAACGTACCTACCTTGAGCAAAATGTAATAATAATAATAATAAATGTTAACAATACTAATAGTAATAATAATAATAGGACATAATACTAAGTGCTAATAATACTGACCCACATATTCCGGTTCAGGTTCGTCGTCAAAGGCAATCCTGTCCATTACGGTGGGCAGTCTCCTTTGAGGCATCAAGTCAACTGGGGACCTCTCTCTACGTGACAGCGCTTCTGGATACCTCACGGTGTAATCATCTACTGTTCTTTCCACTGCAATGGAAGAAAGTCTTATGATTACATGTGTGTTTGGAAGACATGATCTCACAGAGGAAAATATTGGCACTAAGTATCAAAAGTATACAGAAGAACTTTTTGAAGTCCATGTAAGCAGTCATCTTCCGCATGTGCTTGGTAGGAGCAGCTAGCAGAGCAAGGTAATTGGAGACAAAGGATAAGTACAAGACTAATGTGCACTGAGAGAGCTGTTTCAGAAGGTTTGCAGAAGGAAATAACAGTTACTGCATTGTATTGTACTGTATCTGACCATTTATTAAGTACTTCTCCCAGTAAGAGCTTTTCAGAAGCGCTCCCAGTGCGTTCAACCCCGAGAGAAAAGGCAAGTTTTTAGACAAGAGAAAGATAAGGAAAGTCTACCACAGAGGATAACAGAGCAAACTGATAGAGGACGGTCATTCCATAGGGAGGGACCAAATGCAGGCAAATGATCTGGATTGAGCCATGGCGGTCCTCATTCAGGAGGATGAAGAGGTTAAGCAAATCAGAGGACCTATAAGTGGCAGATAGGGGCGAAGTAAAAGATCACACAGATACTTCGGAGCAAGACCCAATTGAGACTTCAAGGACCAAAATCAGAACATTGAATTGTGATGCCAGTAATGAGCCCAGTTTTGAAATGTTGTTATGCAGAGTAAAATGACATAATAAGGTAAAATGGCTGTGGTTAAACATAAGTGTCTGACTTGCTTAGTATTAAAAGAGAATGCAAAGACCTTCAAATTATTACAGCAATGTTAAAAGTTGTTAGAATAAATACTCCAGTTGTGTTTTAGAAATGGCTGCATTTTCCAACAAACATCCCTCTACATGGTCTCCATTTGATTACTTGAGAGTAATCAGCTCAAATCATTCCAAATAAACGTGATCCACCTCTACCTATCTCTGTCTTTTCCAGTCGCATGCTTTCGTAGAAATGTCTGTAAGAAATCATCCTTTGAAAAGCTTACCTATAGCAATGGTTAAGTGGGTGTAATGGTTGTACATAAATTGTTGGTTTTTGACACAGTGCATCAAACTTTATATAAGACAGGTATCTAGTATTTTCAAATCTAACAAATCCAGTCTGTATATATCCAGAGCAACATTAATTGAAGACCTTGGTGCAATAACCAGGTAAGTGAAATTTCATAGGTTTCGGCAAATCGAGTTTGAATGTTTTTTGCTCTTCAGAAGCTTGCTGTTTCGTCCAGGAAATAGATAGCGAGAAAATTTAAAAAGTACAAAGTGCATCTAACCGTAACTGATGAGAAAATAAAAATCTTAAAGGCCGGATGTTACTTATTAGTATTTTATTGGCAGATGAACAACAAACCTGGTTATTGCACTGAAACTTCCCTGTAGTTCTGGAACTTTTTTGGATGCAAGAATAACGTATGTCAACTAACCTGGTTATTGCATGAAAATTATAAGCCACTTTCGTGTAGTTCTGGAAACTTTTTACATGTAAGAATCTGATAAGTGAACAAACCTTGTTATTGCATGGAAATGATAAACATTAGAGAACTAGGCCAGATCAGGGAAACGAAAGAAACACTGATTTTTATATAGAAAAAAATAGGCCCCTAAATTGAAATATTCCACGGATTCTGCCTATAAATGACGTCGCGCTTACACCTAGATGAATTAGTACGCTACATGGTATGCATGGGCAGAGTTTGGCTTCTGTTCTTATGGGGAATAAAATAACTTGGCATTGGGGTGGAGACTTTGGTCGGAATCTCAAGATAAGATACCATGCATATTCGTCGCCAAAAAACTGATGACTTTTTTAATAATCGGTCCAAATCTCAAGAAAATATATCATTTTCACCATGAAAACATGATGATGTTTTTAGTCATCAGACCAAATCTCAAGAAAATACGTCATTTTCACCGAGAAGAAAAACCTGACGACCTTTTTAGTCTTTCGGCCAAAATCTCGTTAAATTAGTGTTAAAATAAAATAAGTCTGAGAGTTCTTGGGGCTAATCTCCATAGCCCTTGAAAATGCACGGATAATTTTATTTTTTAGCGGTACGTTCAGTGGGCTTAGCCCCTGATAAACTCCGCTCATGGTGGTATGTAGGCCTACACACGTGGTAAAGGTGGTAAAGGGTCCAGGTAGCACCGCACAAAAGGAGGAAATGTTTTGGTAAAATCCAGTTTTCTGTCCGTCGCAACTGTCACTTGCCATTGTACTCCCTCTAGCTGTTATAAATTCAGATATCACCTACTAGTCAACACGACGTTGACTGAGAGGATGCAACGAACTGTGACACTGCAAACGCGAAGTGTCACAAGGCTAGCCAACTGCAGCAAAAAAGAATACAGTTTGGAAAATATGCCTACCAGAGCGAGTGTTACATATCTTCGCATGATTATTTATTTTCTGCTTGGAGTAAAATGACCGACACACTTAAATATGACATTTTAAAGGGCGTTTGTGATACCACATTAAACTTAACGAAATTAACACGATATGTTAATATTAATTAGTATATTAATTAATTAATTAATATATTGAATAGGCCTATTACGAAATCAGTGTCAACTGTGTGTCTCAAACAGACAAAAAAATATAGGCTATAGGCCTAGGGCCTATTAATGGAATAGGTTCAAGGACCGACAGGCCCGATTAGAATACTGTTAATTCTGGAAAATGGTCCAAAACGTATTAATATAGTGGCAGCATAGTGTTACTATACCCTTACATACATCGCTATTGCATCCGATAACGTGTTTTACTGGCTTATGGCTGAGTGCAAGAACCAGGTTTGTTCACTTACTGCTCGAAAATCGCAACCGATAGGCTACGATCTTTCGTGCAATAACCGGGTTTGTCGACTTATCTCATTTATGCACGAAAGCATGGCACATGAATGCGAAAATTCTCAAAGCAGGTATGTTGAGTTGCCTGGTTATTGTCCTACCTACTCGCTTAGTTTTGCAGCTATCAGCTTGAAATTTACACCATAGATGCGCCTCTATGTCAGGAGCATTTAAAGCTAACTTTCACGATAACCAGGTAAGTAGACTTACCTGGTTATTGCACCAAGGTCTTCAATTATATAATACACTGCTTAGCCACAGAGTAAAAGGCAGTGGAATCAAAGCTGATAATGGAGGCAAGGAAAGTCTTAAAAGACTCAAAGATGCTGCTGTCGAAATATATTGCAGAAACATTTGTTGAAACCAGTGCTTGAACTAATTCCCCCATGGATACATAGCAGCAGCAATGTTTCAGATGAAAATAATAGCCTATAGCTCAAGCACAAAAGCCACAACAAACTAGTACAGTTGCTGAATACATTGAATAGGCTACATACATTGCTATTACATTGTGTGTATTCATCATTCTAGGCTACCCAAAGGTCCATTTAGCAAATTTTAAACTCTGCTTGTTAATGCAAGCTTAGTTGATTATGTCAATTGGTAAATATTTGACAGTCTCCTAAATATGCAACCTATGCAAGTTTTGTCGTAAGAAATCAAAAGGGCTGAAAAGGGCAAGTCGTTTGCTACAAAACTTTCTGTGAGGCTTACACTATAGAGCAGTGGTTCCCAACCTTTTTTGACTTGAGGGCCACTTTTTCTAAGTTGGAGGACACGAGGGCCACCTTTTCTTAGTTGAAAGACTTTAGGGGGCCCCAGGGTAAAATTGTATTAACTAAAAGCATATAAAATTGTTATAATTGATTCAAAATATAGTGTTTGATGTTATTTATCGATGTTAAAATAAAATAATTTGTAATAGGAAATACTAGTGTGTTCTATCCTGTCCAAATTGTTATTTTTTTCATATATTTTAGATAATTCTTTGAGAGATGAGGACCATTTTCTGAGGTCTGGCGGGCCATTTTCTGAGGCCTGGTGGGCCACTTTTGGCCCGCGGGCCACGGGTTGGGAACCGCTGCTATAGAGCATAGTTGCACAATGATTGCACTCTGGATGAGAACTGAAAGACGATATCAGTATCAAAGGCGATTTCAAATGAAGCAAACATCAGGCAAGAAAGACATGCAACTAAATTCTGGACGCATGAAGCAAAAAAGATTTTCCAGCATTGTGCATAGACAGAATGCAAAGTTTGCAACATGAATAATAGCACCAGCAAAGACCATGAGGAGGATCATCCAAGTTGTAAACATTGCATAACACCAAAAGAATGTGTGTACAGCAGAGTTACAAAACCAACAGAAGGCAACGAAACTCTGCAAAGCTATTTGCAGAACTTAATTACGCAGCAGAATGCAAGCGCCAAGCCACGTGCATACACAGACGCAGCCGGGTCCAGCAGTGCACGCTGAACATTCATCCATCCATCCAGCAGTGCACGCTGTACATCCATCTATCTGTCGGATGATGACATCCGGCTGATAAAACATCTGCATTCCAGCAGCCATAGCACAACAAAGTTTCCCCGAAAGTTCAAGAAGCTCAGGCTCCAGCAACAGAAACTCCCACGCCATGTAACACAGTACATTTCCCATTTCAGCAATCATCGCACTGTCAGTCTGGCCGCATGGGCGCCCGCAGCATAGGTCAAGGGGGGTCGCGTGACCCCCCTTGGAAATCATGACAAAATATTAATATCAACACTTTTTGGGGTAAATTTAGAGGTTAAACGGGACAGGATGCCCAACAGCCATTGTGTTCGTTTGCTTCACCAACTTGGGGCATATCTTTTGGTTATCTCTGCATAGTGCTACCTCGAGCCAGGCGTCAGACGAACAGCGAGTCTTTCAACCACACAGCTAGGTTATCGGGGTATGGAAATCCGATATACCGACTGGCTAGCCCGTTGAGGTTCTGTCAAGGCCTGCTTGTAAGATTAATGGCACCCTAATTGTCTTCCTGTGATGTAGGTCAATGGTCAATCTGCCGAAGTCTGATATAGGCCCTGCACATACATGTGGGCATCCTGCACCCATATGACCCCCCTTTTCAAGACTGTCAGCTCCGAAGCATAAGGAAGATATCTCTCATCAAACTGCCTCCCACACACACACATTCTCCAACGACACCAGAGTTTGCAGTATACCGAGGGTATATCAAAATTCTGCTGTGGACCTGTGGTATGCAATTGCAAGGCTACCAGCCTCTTTTGAATAATTATTGGTGATTCGGCCAGTGGATAAAGCTGTCATGACACTATACCGGTAGTCTTATATGCATAGTGTTGATGTTATCCTCAAAAAATGTACTGACCCTTGTGGAGGTAAGCTCATTCACTGTTCATCAATCTTGATTTATTGTAGCCAAAGTTTTTCTTTTGGGGATATTTAAAACTTTTAATTACCTGGCAAAACTATCGCTGAAAGGTTAGATTTCTTCTGGAAATATCTTAACAGGTTTGCAGGTGATTTGGCAGGAAAAGCATTTGCCAATTGAAAGCAATTGTCCTGCAGACCAATGACCATGGTCAGGGTCTCGTAAGAGAAATGGAAGATTTACTCTCTGTACATAAAGCAAATTATGGATGTGCCCATTGAACCTGTTTAACTTTTTAACGTTGTAAAATCCGAGTAATTTCAAAATGTTTGCCAGCTTATGATGGGCCTACTGTAGACAATTCAATGAGCAGTGGCCTCTGCAAAGAGATTATTTACCAAGCTGAAGAGTCTGAAGATGATAGAATTAATTTTTAAAGACTATAAAGTCTCATTACAGCATCTTCTGTATTTGGGCAACGATGATTGAACTTTGAGTCTAATCTTGATTGTAAAACTGCGCCATCGGAAATTTTGCATAAAATTGGCAAGGAATGCTCTTTTGATGGGCAAATAGCCCATCAGTTTTATAAGGCATGAACATATTTTTATACAAGAAAGTTGTGCGTTGGTTACCAAGGTTTTTCTTTTAATGAGTGTTCATAATTCCATTTTGTGAGCTCTGATTGAAGTGAAGGAAGACAGTAGCAGTAGATCGTTGGTTGACAAAGTTCCATATATGTGTATAGGCTACTGTATAAGTTATATATATGGTTATGGCTAGGTTATGGAAATGATATAGGCCTACCTGGCCTCAGAGGCCATAGTCAGGGACTCAGAGGTTCCCATAAATAATAATACCCAAATAATAATTATTGCTAGTCTGTTATAGGTTAGTTAGTCTAGTTAGTGTTATTGCTTTTACTATGAATATATACATAGAAAATATATACCATGGCCTAAATCATAGTCGAACACTGTTGAAAGACTTCTTCGTTTTGTTGGAAAAGACTGACAGATAATAGTATGCTACGTAAATTGAGACAATGTAGTTGGGTGAGTTGCTTGGTTTTAATGGCATATTTGGTATCTTAATTCTGGCCATGACTGAGTCGACTGACCCCCCCTGCAAAAAATCCTGCGGGCGCCCATGTCTGGCCGATCTATAAAAATGCATGTGTATTGCTACCCCTGAAAATTGCACAGCATGTGAAGAACTCTCATCAAAAAACTTTATTATTCAATGTGTTTTTGCCTTGTTTAAATGCCAAAACAAATCTTAACTCACACAGCAAAATTTCAATAGAATTCCAATTTCTTCAATACTACCACTTCTCTTGAAGTAGACTTTCGATGAAGATCCCACTACTACAGACTCCATCAGATTTTAAATCCTAAAATTTGCCCTGTTCTGGGGCCAAATTTAATATATAATGCCATCTCTAATCCACTATGCTGCTTTTACTCATTATTATTAATTTACAACTTCTAAATCAACTCTGTCCAACGCAAAACAAGCAAGCTGCAGCGTTCGGATCATTGCCCAAGTCAATTCAATGACACAGTAACACAGGCTTAGTTACATAAATGACAGCCTAATCAGTCTTAGCTAACAAGATTCAATATGTTACATGGTTGAAACAATAAGTTAACAATAATTTGTACATTGTCAGAAGCTTACTTTTAACTGCCAGGTAGGTCATTGTAACAGCAGAACCCTCAGAGTTCTCAGCCTTGCACTGATATAGACCCTCATCCTCGACCGTCAGATCCTTTATTACGAACGTGATCGTTCCATGTTCTGGGTTGAATTCATTCTCGTACCTCCGATTTGCTGTGATTTCCGCGCCGTCCTTGAACCAACGGATGGTTGGAGCTGGAAAGCCAATTACCTTGCACTCAAAGCGCTGGGTGTCACCCAGTACTGCACCCACTTCCTCCATGGGGGCCAGATATTCCGTTAACTGCTCCAAGGGCTGGAAACAAAAAGCTACAGTAATTGGAATGACACTCAGCTAAAAACAATCCCTACATCAAAGCCGGTTGAAACAATACATTTCTCTAGTTACATTGTTCATTTAACAACAAAAGCCTATAAGGCTTGATATATCCTGCATGTTACTAGATTCAAAGTCACAAGTTCTGATCAAATATTTTTTAACATAATTTTAATCAAATACAAATTTCTTAAGCTACACGTAGCCTAAGTCATAAAAAAACTTTAAAAAAGCACATTTAATGCAGTTGATGCCACTTAAATCAAAATAACTGCATATTGTGCTAGTGTAACGTAAATCTTAATAAATCTTTCTGTACTTGCAGTGATTTTAACAACTTCAGAGTCCTATGTTCCCTGTCCAGTATGCTATCCACAAACCAAGTGGTAGGAAAGGTTTACAACAGTAACTAATTAATTACTTCCTCCATAAACCACGCAGTTTACCAATAACAAACATGTGCCAGGTTGTCCCCATGTCAATTTTACAGCATTGAAATGCAGCAGCAACTGGTCAATAAATAGTTTTCTAGCATGGCAAGAATTTTAGTCCCTCACTCTGATCCAGCATCAAGTAACCAATGCCAGAAAAGTTTTACTTTATCGCCTAATACCCAAGTATGTCTTTATCTCACCATGGCAGTTTATCAACAGCCAAAATATATGGTACAACAATAATTAGCAATAAAGCGATTTTTGAGCAACTTTCTCAGCCATATGTTTCAGTTCCAATTAAGGTGGACCAGAAATGAAACAGGAACGAAATAAGATTCTGATCAAGATACACAAAGCAACAATTACAAACCAGTGACTTCAAGACCTGAATATTATTATCATGCACCCTCTGGTTCTAGTATTCCACGTCAGAGACCGGTAGGAGTGTACACTGTACATACACAGGACAACATACCTTGGCAGAGACCGGTTGCGAAACACTCCACAAAAGTTAATCCCTTGGCGATGATTATGCAGGCACCCAGTGGCGGAAGTGAAGGAGACTGTTGGAAAGGGCGGGGGAGTGCGAACAATGGTAGGAAGAGGGAGACCAGCAGTCTGTTTATCTTCTGGCCTCAATGAACGCCCACCATAAGCTTGTTGGCTGGTGCAGCAAGCAAATGGCATGACGCACAAGACAGGTTTAAGACAGATAACGCCTATAACGTTGCAGTAATAGCGGGTGTACTTGCCGTCTCTCCCCTCTATTTCTTTCTCTCCCTTTCTCTGTCTGTTTGTGTGTTCTGTTTATCTGTCTGCCTGTCTATCTGTCTCCTTTCTAGGCAGCCCTGTAATTCTAAAAATAGCCTACCGACACTAGTCCGAGCCGACTTGCGTCTACACAGCGTATATGAAGGACCTTGGAGGGCATCGATACATAAGCGATTGCATGGTATCGCTATCCTTCTCTTCTCCTCCACACCTCTAGCCAGCAGGCGCAAGGCAATAGAAATAGGATTACAGGCTCAACAACAACTTCTGGTTAGGAAGGATGGCGATTAATAACATCAATCAAACAAAACTCTAAGCAATTATTGACGAGACCCACTGTCAGACAAATTCTCAAACTACATGCAGATTGAGCAAAACATTAATAATAGTAGACCAGAAACCTCGAAACTTCTTTCTCAGACGCCGATCCAATTTACTAGATGATTAGAAATCCAGCCTCAACGTCGTCGATCTTCAACTGAAGCAGACAGCTGCAGCCATCAGCACAACCAACGAGCAAGACCGTAGAACGCAGCTGTACGAAACTTGCCGTTATATGTGTAACTCTATTTTTAGCTCAACCAATCACACCTCATGAAAGATCCACCAATGACAGAATAGATATTATGTATTATAAGTAAATACGCAAGTAAGTTAGTACTTCATTGAACTCCATGCAAACGCACTGCTGGGCAGAGCCTTCTGGAACATCGATTGGGAACAGACTATCTTAGTATAAAATAACCGGTCGGTATAACGGTACAGAGAGCAGCGGATAAAAACTCCCCCCTGTCACAAACTGTCACACTTTCTTACACCCCCTCCCCCCCTGGAGCGTGACGTACATAGGCGCAACCACCCTATGGGACCCACGGGACGCGTCCCCCAACTTTTGAGTGGTCCCATTGACTTTATCAGTCAGGTCCCCCCAACTTTTAGGACGTGTTTCATTTGGTCCCCTCCAACTTTTAGGACGTGATTGCGCCTATGGTGACGTACTTTATGGACGGCCCCATAGGATAAGAGAGACGAAACAGCTGCTAAGGCGGGTGTCGTCTGGGCCGGGAATTGGAGAGTGGAGGATCAGATTAGACATGGTAAGAGTTCGTGAAAAGAAGCGTCATCAGTTTTGGCGTTACATAATTATACAATGACCCCAAACTGTTGTTTTTTGGACGTGCTGGAGTCGGGAGCACCTCTGAGTAGTTTTTACTTGAAGGAGCGCTATATAAATGTCCGAATGAATGAATGGCGGCGCTCGCAGCTGTGGCCATTCAGTAACAATCCAGTAACAGTACATGCATTTTATTAAGTTCTTCATGACCCAGCTAAAACCAGGTTTCTTCTGGCCTTAGGTTGCCATTGCAGAACCAAGCCCACAGGCTATTTCATAAAATGTTTGGAGAATGTTTTTGATGATTTTCAACATTCATTTAATGCATGAGCTAATTATCCAAATTTATGTAATGCTAAGTGCAGGGTCCCAGTTTATTCACGAGCATTTTTGCATGTGATAGTACTTGTGGCAACCAAGATAAAGGTGTGGACCACATTTTTCAAGCGATGGTGGGTTGCATCTCCTCGTACATTCTAACGATTGGCACCATCAGACAATCAGCATGATTGTACTACATCAGACAGTACTTGGATGTATACCATGTCAAGATTGTTAAGGTACAGGAGTACACTTAGGCCTACAGCCTGCTATCGACTGCAATTAACCAAACTCTTGCCGGCTTGATAAACTTTGTAAGAGATAATTATACCATGCAATGTCAAACACGTAGACAGATTGACCATTATCATTTCTATTTCCTGATTCATATCATATAGCTATTAGCTACTATAAACAACAATAACACTTTCTTTAAATTCTTTCCGTTTGCAATAGAGACATTTGCACAAACAATAAAATGTCCACCAAATAATACTAAGTATTGTATAATAATGCATTTTATTACGAGTTTTATGTTTTATTTATTTGTTTATTGAAAGTAATAGTGATAAACATACAAAGCAATAATAGAAATAATAATAATAATAATAATACTAAATAATAATAATAAGTAAGTAATAATACTAAGAGAATAATAATTATTATTTATAATAATAATAATAGTATTATTATTATTAATATTATAGTAATCATCAGGGCCTAGGAGAGGATTTGGAGGTCCTTTATCAAGTGAGGCCTGGGGCCAAATGGTCCCTGTGCCCCCTGTCCTAGGCCCTGGTAATAATAATAGCAACAAAACACTATTGCAGCAGTAAATTATCACAAACTGAATAATACAATACAATTTAACACGCTTTAACAAGACACGTCTACCACAAAAGCGCACGGCCTATGATGTTAACAGTCGTTACAGCAAACAAAGTCATCTGAGAGTAATAAAGCAGACAAAAACAACAACAACAACGAGTCACAATCGAAAGAACTCTGATGAAGACATAAGAAATATAGAAAATAACAATCATCACAAACTACAAAGCACTAGAGACATCAGAAATATCATAATAAACTTTTACAGGCATTTGGACATTGCAACTGCATCTCTTTGGCCATGAAAGTGGTCACACCATCCATAAAGGACTTTCCAGGATGCTTTCAGAATTAGTCACAAGCTCTCCGAAATTGATCCAGAGTTGTTATAAAAACCAGATCTAGTTTAAGGCTTCATTATGAAGAATATTGCAGTTGAGGGACTAATAAAACGGTAAGTGGAAAACAAAAAACGCCTGAACTAATTCTAAACTGAATGCCACACTCAATGTGATAACTGTAAAGGGAACACTTCTTTGTCTAAAGAAATCCTGACTTGGTTAAGACGAGAGTTCTTATGGACAAAGACATAACCAAACACGGTTGAAAGACTCCACAAAATATAGAGGAATCATTGTCTGAAAAGACATTACAAAAATGTAGCCCAGTGACCGACCTCACTTAAAATATTTACAGCCTGAACAGTGACTGATCTCACTTAAAATACTTACAAAAAGTCCATGTTTAGCTTCCATTAACACAATGTCTTTGTTCAAATGCAACTACTACTTTTTCATCAGATCACTGCACTGTCTGTTGTTGGGCTGGGGTGGGAAGATCGATCAGCGAATTGTCTTAAGGATGTCTATGTTTGCATTGGAAAATGCTCTGCAATTGGGTTCTGGATAAGGTTTGCTCTCAGAAGCTCCAATTGGATTTCTTTGCGCTCCTCATTTGACGGTTTGGATAACGTGCTGCTGGAGGCAGCTGGCGCTCGACGCTTCGTCGAAAAGAACCGCCTTTGTTTTTCAATGTTCTTGTTATTTGGTTCCTTGCAGCTGTCAGCAGTTGGTATTAAGCTGGTCGATGTCATCATTGCTCTCGCCTCACGAACTGCCGTCACCTTTGGTTTTATACTACACAAGGTAGCATCAGCAATTTCAATTTCTTCAAGACTCGTCATTGACCTGACAAAAAGTGACGTCTCCAGAAGATGCTTCTCAAATTGTTTCTGTTTTTCCTCAATCTTTGTCGTTGGACGAGAAAGTCGCTGAATGTGGGCTGTTGCTTCACACTCCTCATGGATATGTACACCGACATCGACCGACTCCACATTGACTCCACTGGTCGGAGTCTCCAGAATTCTGCAGAACTGCTGCTGATCTTGTCTCCATGCGCACATTTAACATCCCTATGTAATGGATATGTTTGCACATGTTGAAGAATGTCTGATTGTCTGGGCAGTTACACGAATATCTGTGAATGCATGCTGCACAGTCATTGCACTTTATCCGACAGTCACACTCAGTATTAGCCAAGCGTACTGTGTAGTAGTTGGTTTCTTCGGACTCTGATCGAACGCACCATTCCTTGCCAGGGATCATTTCGCAGCTGATGGTCTTCATAGTGACACTAGCCGAATGTCTCTTTCGCAGCTCAGACAGTTTCTTCGTGTATTTACCTTTACAGATGCTGGTTAGCCGGTCGAACTGTTTGTCAGATACAAGGTTTGACAGTGATGCAATCGCGCTGTCCAGGCGTTTATTTTTCTTTCCATTCAGATATATGTGTTTGAGCATGCCATGCATTCGTTCGAGGTGCATGTTTGTGTTTATGCCGCACCTCGCACGATAACTGTACGCCCATCTCTGAACACAATTGGCATAGTGAGATTCAAAGAAATGCAGAAACACAGCCAAGTCTTCATCATTTCGAAGCTGATTAATGAAATGTGGCAGTAACGAGTTGAATGTTACAGCATCTGGCTCATCCATCAGAGTCCGGAGGTTCATATACACAAAGACAACCTTTTCGCTGTCTTTAACGAGTCGCCGACAGTTCTCCCGAAACGCTTTATCCACATGCCAAGCACAGTATAACCTGTGCTGACAGTCACCCATAACGACCTGCCACGCATTGAAAAATTGCGGAGCCATGTCGGACATGAATGTCGTGCACTCGATAACTCCACAATGTGCCTTTAAAGCCTGGAAAAAAATCTTAAAGGTCTCTTCGGTCACCTTGTTTGAGTACAGGAAGGCAACTGGAAAGCCTTGACGGTTACTGTCCAGCACCATTACGGTTGTCAGCTGGAAGTCGTAGCTGTTGGTTCCATGTGTTGAATCAATGCACACGACGCTCATCGGACCGTTCCCGTGGATCTGGAGCATTAATCTCAACTTCAAATAATTATTCAAATCCAAATAATTATTCAGTCACGTTGGGCAAACTGTCTATTCGACTCTATCGTATGAAGAAAAATCCGAATTTCCTTCTAACAATTCTAACTTGTACCCTAAATGTCATGACAGTCAAACACTATGCAACAGTGTGAACGACTAAGCTGATCTATACTGTGTCAGTAGTGTGTTTACTCAATGTGACTGTAGGCTACTTAGTGGGAATCGGTCATTTTCGTGGACGTTTGAGATATTAGTTTGCTCAATGCACCTGCATTAATTACACTTCCCACGGGCCGTTTCCTTTCCCACATTGCAAAGCAGATTTATGGCCCTGGTTGACAGCACAGTTTCGCGTCAAAAAATAGATTTCGGGAATACGGCCAATATTGGTATTTGGGGGTATACGAGTTTCTGGAATTCGGTCCGCACCCTGGTTTTCTTCGCGAAACTTATAAAGTTACCATTTATGCGTTACATCAAATTAACTGATAAAAGGACACATTAAAAGTAATAAAAATGATCATATAATAGCGTCATTCTTCTCCGATTTGCTGTTTACACGGCGCCGTATTTAACATCGCGTAATATCGCTCACCGAAACGTTTTTACCGTTTTACACAAAATCCTTTTGCCACTTGCCGTTATATGTGTAACTCTATTTTTAGCTCAACCAATCACACCTCATGAAAGATCCACCAATGACAGAGGTGAAACTATATTGATCCAGTGTTCTTCAATGTTATTATCTAAGAATGGTTATTATTCTGAATAGAAGTTAAAACATCAGCATGCCCCTATCTTCAACTAAAAGAACATGTTCACCATAATGTTCTTCTAACTTAGCCTTTCATTGACTGTACACAGTAAACTTATCTTCTAAAAAAACAGCTGCTGTCATGTATTCTGGAATGCAACTCAGGTATTTGTAGAGATAATGATAAGTCTGGCTAAAAGCCCATCACACTTCAAGAAAAAGGAAGCTTGCTTATTTGCGCCCGATGGTAGGTGTGCTGCTCGTGCAGTGGACCTGTGGCGTTCTCCTGATATTCCAAGAGGAGGTTATCCAATGTGGAAACTATCGTGACACACTTTGAGATACCTAGCTTCTTGTACAGCAAGATCATTACACCACGCAACGTGCCAGAAATCTGTTTTGACCACTTGTTGGTACCACAGCGATTACAGACACTCAAAACAATTTTTAACGAAATGAATACTCAATACCCGTAGGCCTACTAAACTACAGTCTGCAGGAGAAGACCCAGCCAATGGATCCGGGCAGATGCGAAGCCATAACCAATGCCATTGCAAAATGGATTTTGATGAATGACCCCTCAACAGTGTAACAGATATTATAGCAGGACGTTGTACGCATTGCCGCTAACCAGCCCTCTATGCCTCCGTCCCATACACCAGTTGGTGCTCGAATCGACCAATTGTATCAATGAACGAAGGTTTGGGTTTGTCAGATAAGTGATCTTTTTGCAGCTATAATGGCAAACTTCTGGTCCTCTGTGGCCAATGTCAGCTAGGCAACAACTGTCATGGGATGGGCAATGCCAAACATATGATGGCTGCTGTTGGATTACTACATTTTCAGCATTATGCCCTGACTCGCACATAGCCGGCAAAATGCGATGAACTGCGGCTAAAGATGTAAAGGGATGGTTGACCCAGCTAATCAGGGCCCTATGTTGTGTTGGTAGCAAGACAGTGGCATAACGAAGCAACCAACAAAAGTACATTGATGCAGCTATACAATATCAGAAAAAAACCTCAACTATTGAATTAACAAAGGCTGTATTTAGGGGGAGGGCGGTTTTAGGTGCTTGAAAACCCCCAAGTTAAATTTAATGTAAAAACGAATCTGGGTCTTCTTGGGGGGCTTAGCCCCTAGTCCCTGATAAACTCCACCCATGGCTGTCACTGCATCAAACAAGAATCAAAATTCACTAATGAAAGCAAAATAGAACCACAGAAAAGTAATTAATCGTTTTAGCATTCCTTACTGTTAGAACATGCCGTTTTATCATTTTCATATAGCCTACGGCATTTTAGTAGCAACGTCCATAACAACAGTTACTGTCATCAATCCAGGTTCAATTGGTTTTGGTCCACTATTTCAAGGGTCCACTATTCCGAAGGTCCACTATTCCGAACCCTAACCCTAACTCTAACCCTAACTCACCCTAACCATAACCCTAAACCACCCCAACCCTAACCATAATCCTAACCCACCTTAACCATAACCCTCCCCAACCCTAACCATAACATGTTTTGGTAGCGTTCTACAATGACTCGGTAGCAAGTAAGTGTATTTTTATAAATTCCATGAAAAATATTTCCTCACGAAATTGAAGCGGGATTTTGCGCGTGAGGGTCGGTTAGGGCTCAGGTTAGGCGCCGTGAGGGTCGGTTACCTAGGGTTAGTTTTAGGGTTAGTGCAGTCATATATGCTGAAATTGAAGCTGGATTGATAAACAATAATTTTCAATGAAAAATGGCTGAAAAATTTTTGCTGACGAAATAGAAGCGGGATTTATCGAACAAATTATTGCCTAAAGAGAAGCTGGATCGATTAAAATTATTCTCGGCAAACTAGAAGTTGGATTTATTAAAGATAACAACGCTGCAACGATATCTACCGAGTCATTGTAGAACGATTTACCGAGTCATTGTAGAACGCTACCCATGTTTTAATTTTGCATAAATGTATTAAACTTTGCATAATTGTTTTCTATTATTTATTTCCTCTGTAAACTACTGTGCGTTTGCTGGTGGTCAATTAAAGAATATTCTTACCTACTTACTTACTTAACCCCAAACTTAATCCTAATCCACCCAACCCTAACCCACCATACCCCAACCATAACCCTAACCCACTGTAACCCTAACCACCAAGGATAACGAACAAAATATAGCGGATATTCGGAATAGAGTGGACCTTGGGAATAGTGGACCCTCCAAAAAAAGCGGGCCGTTACCGTTCAATTTACGCATAATTTTCAACAATAAAACTTCTAGTTTCACAAGGAACGATTTTCATCAATCGAGAATTCCAATACGCGAATAATTTAGAACGCTCAGACGATGAATTATTGAAAAAATAACACGCAAACACTGAGCGATAATATCAGAAATAAGTAGCGCACCGACGTTACAACAAAATTGCTAATAACTAAAAACGCTCAAGGGCGATTCTTGCAGAAAATGACCCAATTAAACTTCTTCATTTAAGCAACACAACTAACCACTTTCCGTCTTTATACTACTTTTCGCTAAGTTTTGTATCGCTCATAAATTTCGGTGACTGCACTAAGATAATAACATTGAAGAACACTGGATCAATATAGTTTCACCTCTGTCATTGGTGGATCTTTCATGAGGTGTGATTGGTTGAGCTAAAAATAGAGTTACACATATAACGGCAAGTGCTGTACGAAGGCGCATATATATATGTTGCGCTGGTTCTCTAGTCGTCACACATAGATTAATCATGATGTTGCCCAATACGAAACTTTAATAATTCCTCGTCGATCCTCTGAAAACTATGGCGTAGATTTCAGAATTTGATATCGCTAAAACAATTATCGTATGCCAACACTTGGTCATCCGTATTTTTCGCACAGTTGCATTGTTGTTTCCAGAAGTTGCACTCTTAATCTAATTTTGGGAGGGTAGCGAATTGGATAACACACCGATATGGAGATCAGAGGACCCCGAGTTCGAGCCCCATAGGGTAGATGTGCTTTGTAGGCTCCCATTAGCGCCGTGTATAGCAGCAGGCTGTCTGTTCTGTTAATAGTTAGGAACTTAGGCCTAGGTTTATGTCTTCTGTCATTGCGTTCTTGTGAATTAATTGTTTCACTTGCATAGGCCTAACTGTAGTAGGCCTGTGTAGGCTACGGCCCTACGCTGTAACCGGTTGCGGTCTGTCAACCGGATTATCTAATAAGAATAAATATAAAGATAGCATCGTCGTTGTTTATCTGATCTGGTCTGAGAACTTCAAAGCGCCAGTATAATATTATGTTCGAGCGCCCCTTCAAGCTCTCTACTCAGCATAGGCGTAACTTTCTATTGTGACGGTGGTGTCCAGTCACCACCACTTTTAAAAGTGGTGGTGACAGTCACCACCACTTTTTGGTCCGACAAATAAATATTTTTTAACACGAAAGCAATTGATTGTCTAACAATTCAATTCAATTTTCGTTTAATCAACGCTTCAGGCTGGCAGAACGCAACATGTTAGGCCTACATATAACTAATTTTACAAATGTGAAAGTTCAGTTTATAAGCAATTAAAGCAACATAAATAAATACTGGATTTTAATTAATATTAACTGATCTGTGTTTGTTGTAGGGTTTGCTATACAGGCTACATAATTATATAGTACATATAGATTATAGAGGCTATTCATGATTGATGTCGCAATGACGCCAATGCTAATAGAGGCTGTTACGGACATTCGTGTCCGTAAATCCTAAGAAGGAAAGGCAAGGAATTCCCTTTCCACCTTAAACTTGAGGATGGAAAGTGAAGCAGTTAGATCTACATCCCACAAATCGTTATGGTTCCGAGGCAGTGGTTCACAAAAAGTTACAATCACAATGGCATTGGTGGAACCTTGGTTCACGTACGTGTCTTAAGCCGGAAAAAGTTGACTCAGACTTTAGGCAGGGCTATTTTTAACGTGCAGTTCTACACAAAATGTGCAGTTGTGAATGAACTTGTGCAGTTGTAAAAGCAATCTTGTGCGGCGATAATCATTAGAAAACGGTAACTACGGCTGACTCATGACGGAAGAGCGAAATGGAAGGTTATTGATTTTTAAGTCGATGACTAAACACAAAGTCATCAGATTTTTTAGTCGGCGACTTGTGAATTTTTTGCAAAATCTCTTATGACAAACGACCAGGCGGGACTAAAAAAGGTCGTCAGAAATCTTGGCCACCAAAGCCTCACCGGGTTGTTGGTTGTGTGTAGTTCTAAAAATTTCTTTAAAAAAATCATGTCTTTATAGGGAAGGGAGAGCAAGCTATAGACGACTCTCTCTTGGATGACAGAGAGGCCAAAATCAGTTCAACTTAGGACCCGATTCTGCATCCTACTTTACAAAGGACATAAATAAAAAGATAAATAAAGTGCTGTGTGTAGGCCTATAGGAGCGCCGTTGAAATTATAGGCTATTTGAACAATCTTATCCGTCGTTTTCCAAGTTACCAGCTGGATTGGCGTGATGTAAACCCGGGAGCACTGCATAAGGCAGAAAATCAAAAGGCAGAAAATCAAGAGGCAGAAAATCAAAAGGCAGAAAAATAATAAGGCAGAAAAGTCAAAAGGCAGAAGAATCAAAAGGCAGAAAATCAAAAGGCAGAAACATCAAAAGGCAGAAACCATGAAGATGTTGCATAACCAACTCAATATTTATTCCGTAGTGTTATATAACACAAAAAATATAAAGCGCCATTAGCGTTATAAATGTCCTGATTCACCAACTATTTCAAAAATACAAAAATCGGCCTGTAGGCCTAATATTATAATACTCGATGTTCGATGGCAAACCGATTAATCAGTTTCAGCAGGTTTAAAGTAATTGTCCATTTATATTTAGGCGGCAAATACGTGGAGCTTACATAATTATGTCACGATAAACACTACGACACACAGGGCAGACGTGGTTTGTGCCACAAGTCACAGGCCAACGTTTATTTACTGACAATTACTTAAAAGCATCTGTTTTGACAAAGTCTGGTACGATTACTGTTTATGTATTGCAAGTAACTGACCTTGTATTTTGATTGTTGATTTCATACAAATTACTTCAAAGCAGCCGGTTCAAGGCATCCAGGCATCCATTTACAAAAGTGGGGTGGTGTCCACTGTTTCAATTCTCAATCAATGCCTTCTTATTTTCCGCCTTTTAAGTTTCTGCCTTTTCATTTTCTGCGGTCAGATTATTGTTTGTTTAATGCAAATAACTGCCGTTTGATTTTCTGCCTTTTGATTTTTCTGCCTTTTGATTTTTCTGCCTTTTGATTTTTCTGCCTTATTATTTTTCTGCCTTTTCATTTTCTGCCTTTTGATTTTCTGCCTTTTGATTTTCTGCCTTTTGTTTTTCTGCCTTATGCAGTAGACCCGATGTAAAGTACAACTAAGCAAACAATGCAAATGCACATAATATATTATACTTTGAGATAGAATTGGAGCGGCGATCGAGACAAAGTTAACGAATAGAATAGGAGGAATCTGGATAAAGTTTGTGAAAGAGCTATGTTTTAAGCATTGATTTAGTGATCCGTGACTGCACGGAAAGATCGTGGAGCGCACCATGGCAGAGAGAGAGAGAGAGAGAGAGAGAGAGAGAGAGAGAGAGAGAGAGAGAGAGAGAGAGAGAGAGAGAGAGAAAAGAGAGAGAGAGAGAGAGAGAGAGAGAGACGAAAAAAGGGAGAGAGTGAGAATGGAGAAGGAAGGTAGGGAGAGTTCTCACCAGATTTTGTGCTAAATTCGTATCTGGGGAAAGGGTAGACTCGGTAGAGGGAGCCAAGGGAGAGAAGGGTAGGGAGAAGTTGTGAGCAGAGGAATAGTCACCACCACTTTTCCGTGGAAAGTTACGCCCATGCTACTCAGAGGCGCTCCCGACTGCAGATCGAGCGGACACTGCATCGGAATTTCACGCCGAAGCGCTCGAGCAATTGTGAGTTAAGGACTTGCCCAAGGTCCCTACGCGGCGACTTGAGGTGGATTCGAACCTCGATCGAACCTTCCGCGGCTTCAAGGCAACGACGCCACCACTACACCACCGCATTACACCATCACAATTAACTGCCTCATCCTCATCCCCTCTTCCTCCTCTTCTTCCGCCTCCTCCTGCAAGGCCCACCTAGCTGACTTAAGCAAATTTCTCAGAAATTTATTCCACACTATAGGCCTAGTCTGCATGCACACCAAGGATTCTATGTATAGCCTATGTAGAAATTGTCCTTGCATCATTGCATGCACACCGTCAGAAGTAGCCTACCCGTCAAATGAACACTCGACAGATGACCGCGTAAATACTAATATGATGCACAAATGCAGTGGGTTTTTAAATGAAAAAGGTGCCCCAATTAAAAATGGAATTACACTTACACTTGCAAAACATAAGAACTGCCGAAAAGGTGGGCCACCGGAACGCCGTTCCGATACGTTGCGCCAGAAAAAGCATTGTATTCAGTGGCGTAACTAGGAACTCGGGGGCCCATAGACAAAATATGAAGGTGGGGCCCTCTCCCTACGGTACTTATTAAGAGTCTTGCAAACTTGGGGCCCCTCTGGGGCCTCTACACTCGGGGGCCCCTAGACTTTGTCTTACCCAATCTACCCTATTGTTACGCTACTGAGTCATGTATTATAAATGTAAAAGAAATATATCAGCCTAAACCGTTCAGAAAGAAACAAAATGCATTTAAAAGCTTTATTTTTATTCATTTATTTATTCGGAAACCATAATAAGAACAATCATACAAACAATTCACTGATAACATGACAAATTTTACAATAATAATTCACTGACAATATGACAATTTGATAATAATAACGCGTAGGCCTACAGCTGCCAATCTTTGCCATGCAGTCAACCAGCTGGCAGCGTTTAATCTAGACGTCACTGGAGATGAGAAGCTTACCCCCCCCACCGAGGAACAAATCTCCCTTCAGAAAAAAATCGCGAGGTGTTGTAGGACTACACATGCAAATACGCACCACCATTTCTCCGAAAAACAATGTGTAAGAACTCCCCCCAGAAAATTATACTAAACAAAAGGTCATAAGCTTTGTAGAAGCGAAAATAGTATAATTTTTCAGAGTTTTCGAGCCAAAGACTAAAAAATAGGTCGTCAGAGAAAATGGGCGATCACATTATATGGCTGTGGTTCAGCGGTCGGTCGCCGTCGTCCAAAAAGGAATGTTTTTGTCGCCCACTCAAAAACCCGACTCCCCCCCTCCGAAAGCAGGCGGACTAGATTTAAACACTGACCAGCTGGTAAGACCACACGCCCAGAGACCACCACGTAGAGGTGTTGGCAAGGGTCTCCGTAGTCCAATGACGTCAGTGCTCATGAGGCAGTTGAATTTCATCACCAGTTTCATTGGTAGCAAATTATATCCCACAGAAATTCCAATTTTAGAAATATTCTCAATTCGAGTTAAATTACATTTAATTGGATCGGAATACAAGATAAGAGAGAGCCAGAGAGAAAGAGAGAGAGAGAGAGAGAGAGAGAGAGAGAGAGAGAGAGAGAGAGAGAGACAGACAGACAAACAGACAGACAGACAGACAGACAGAGACAAAGAGAAAGAGACAGAGAGAGAGAGAAAGACAGAGACAGAGACAGAGACAGAGAGAATAAAGAGCGAGGTTGACAGAACACGTGAGACAGGGACAAAAATTTGAAGATTGACAACAAAAGACAGTGAAGAGACTTGAGAGAGAGAGAGAGAGAGACAGACAGACAAACAGACAGACAGACAGACAGACAGAGACAAAGAGAAAGAGACAGAGAGAGAGAGAAAGACAGAGACAGAGACAGAGACAGAGAGAATAAAGAGCGAGGTTGACAGAACACGTGAGACAGGGACAAAAATTTGAAGATTGACAACAAAAGACAGTGAAGAGACTTGCAAATACACTTAATAGAGTAAGAAGAGGCAATAGAGAGACAGACACAGAAACAGACAGAGACTGACACAGACAGAGACAACGAAAGAAGCAGGCTTAGGAAAAGTTAACTTACCATATAAGACTAAAAGTAGGAGAGTCTGAAAATGGAAGAATGTGAGTGAAACAGAGAGGCTCAGAGAACATAATGAGCGCAAGAGATACACACAGTAGATACAAAGCGGAAATTTAGAATATCTGCGAATAGCCATTTGCTATTAACACGAGACAGTGCTAAAGCAAAGACGAAAAAGCCAGTCTAAGGAATATTAGGACAAAAATGACAGAAAAACTGCCAGAGACACTTGCAGTCAGTGGAATACCCCAATGGCTAAACCTGAACAATATTTTACTATGGCTGAACTGAGTAGATATGATGCATTGGGACATCACACTTCTCAAACAATACATCATCAACAAACAATCCTCAAACAATGCATCATCAACAAACACTTCTCAAACAATACATCATCAACAAACACTCCTCAAACAATGCATCATCAACAAACACTTCTCAAACAATGCATCATCAACAAACACTTCTCAAACAATGCATCATCAACAAACACTCCTCAAGCAATGCATCATCAACAAACACTTCTCAAACATTACTTCATCAATAAACACTCCTCAAACAATGCATCATCAACAAACAATCCTCAAACAATAAATCATCAACAAACAGTTCAGATGTAAATACACAATAACATCTTCATCCAGTGTCTGGCAGAGAGCACGGCAGCCACTCAGCCGCCACACCCACCACGGACGCCACCCACGGGTCCACCCGTCAGGGTCGCACCCCCAAGGGTCGGTCGGTCAAGCCGCGGTTGATCAGTCACGACAATGAAGACGGTGCCTTCCAGGATCAACCACCCGGCGAAGACGTCGTCCTCCGCCGGAAATTTTCTTCCAGCCCATACTTCTAGTCGGCTTCTTGGTGTCTCCTTTTCTTTTTCTTCTTTTTTATCTACAACACTTACTATACATAAATGCATTAATAATCAAACGCAAATTCATAGACCTGCTGTTTTGACCCCAAGGAGGGAAACCCCACCTAGAGCAATCTATTACCTTCGGTGATCTCGCCGATCAGCCTCACCACCTACCTTTGCAGACCCGTGACCTGCAAGATGTTACTAGTGGTGCGGGCGACTCAAGCTCCTGGCACTTGTTGCGCATCGTTCGGCTGATGTCCTTCCGCGAGCACTCATCCAGCAGAAGGTGATCGATGGTGTCTGGAGCGTTGCACTCCAGGTTGATCTTGTGGAGCGAGTCCAGCAGAACTCGGCGGCCAAGTCGTAGTCTCGTCATCTAGACCTCGAGCTTCCATGGAGCATCCGCGTACTTGATCCTGGTTGACACGAGCGGCTCGATCTCCTTGCAGACGGCTGCCTTCGGGTCGTCGGTGTACGCCTTCTGCCACTTCTCCAGTACGTAGCGGTCGATCTTCGCGGTCATCTCCTTCCTCTCGATCGATGTACGTTGCAGAGTTGATCGCTGGAAGCTGGAGTCCTTCCGTCGCCGATGCGTCAGCCTCTTCGTATCCACGGATGCCCACGTGACTCTGGATCCAGACGACCGAGACGACTTCCGGTACTGTTGATGCTGTCGATCACCTCCATCATCAGCGTCGGTCTTAAGTCGGATCCCCGTTGACTCTTCACCGACTCACTCAGCAGCGCTGAGTGAGTCGGTGAAGATGGCGAACGACTTGTCACACTTCCGGTTGTTGTCGCAGATCCAATCGATGGCGTCCCGCATCGTCGTCAGCTCCGTTGCATACACACTGGACGAGTCGGCCAGTCGCAGGATTCGTCCGTATCCGATGTCCGGAATGACGACAGCTGCTGCAGCGATGTCCTCGTACTTGGACCCGTCCGTGTAGATACAGATGCGGTCCCAGCATCTGTTGATCGTCTCCAGGGTGATCGTCTTCTGGACTTCCGGCGATGGAGGTCTTCTTGTCGATGGATCCTGCGACAGATCGACCTCGATTCATCTACTCCTCCACGGCGGTGAGTCCTGAAACACATTTCCTTTGCATTCCTGAAACATACAATAGAACACTTCTTTACCGAGTTGGAACTTGCCTCTGTGCAAAGTCCAGTGATCCTTCATCACCTCCTCGGCCGTGTGATCTTTGCTGGTGACGATCTTGACTCCCTCCTCCTCCAGACTGTCACGGAGCCATCGTAGATGTAGCAGCATCTCTCCGCAATCGTTCTGCACCGATGTCGTTGCTGTTCCATGAGCTGCTCCTCCTCCCTCCTCTGCAGCAGCAGATCCTGAGCGCCTGTGCCTGGATGGTCTCCATCTTCCTCAGCGCGGTGTTGCTGGCCGTGCAGAAAGCGACTGCTCCGTAGTCGAGGATCGGTCGTATCAGGGCTCGGTACAGCATCAGCTGGGTCTTCTTGCTTGCTCCCCACTTGTTGCCCGACACAGTTCGCAGGAATCCGAGTCTCTTCCTGCACTTCGCTACGACGTACTCGACTCTTCCCTGTTAATCTACAATAGAAAAATAATAACACAGAAATTTCGATCTCACTTGGTTGAGAGATCTTCAGTCTTCTGATGATCTTGTCCTGCCGGCGGATGACTTGATCGATGGTGCCACGGTGCTTCCGGAAGCCTGCCTGGTCCTTCGTCAGCAGATTCTTCCTCTCCACGAACCACTGCAGTCGATGCGTCATCATCCTCTCCGGCACGCCGACAAAAGCGCGCAGGACAAAAGCGCGCAGACAATTGCGCGCAGACAAATGCGCCCAGTGACATATGCGCGCAAGACAAAAGCGCTAATCGACAAATGCGCGCAACAGGAACAATGAAATCGAAATTTCGAGCCTCATTCAGTTTTCATTTCACCTATAGCGAACCTTCATCCAGCTTCCATTTCACCTATAGCGAACCTTCATCCAGCTTCTATTTCATCTATAGAGAACCTTCATCCAGCTTCTATTTCATCTATAGAGAACCTTCATCCAGCTTCTATTTCTCTGACCTTCATCCAGCTTCCATTTCACAAATAGCGAACCTTCATCCAGCTTCTATTTCTCTGACCTTCATCCAGCTTCCATTTCTCTGAAGGCGTATATTTTCATCGTCACGATCGATAGGCTGCGGCAAGAGAGAGGTCTTGAACCTTACGCCACATGCTCTTTTTCATTTACTTTTAACAACCGTCTCTGACGATGTTGTGGTTATATTAAATGGTCATTCTAATACTCAAAATTTTGATTTCATTGTTCCTGTTGCGCGCATTTGTCGGTTCGCGCTTTTGTCTTGCACGCATATGTCGCTGCGCGCATTTGTCTGCGCGCATTTGTCTGCGCGCTTTTGTCCTGCGCGCTTTTGACCGTGCACCATCCTCTCCATCGCCTTACACAGCCAGGAGGACATGAGGGAAATCGGACGATACGACTCCGGCTTCGTCGGATCCTTGGATGGCTTGAGGATCGGAAGGATGATCGAATGCTTCCGGTCCAGAGGCAGTCTTCGGTTGCTCCAGACTCCTTCCAGTCCAGACTTCCGTTGCTCCAGACTCCTTCCAGTCCAGAGGCAATCTTCCGTTGTCCCAGACTACTTCCAGTCGAGAGGCAATCTTCCGTTGTCCCAGACTCCTTCCAGTCCAGAGGCAGTCTTCCTTCCGTTGCTCCAGACTCCTTCCAGTCCAGAGGCAATCTTCCGTTGTCCCAGACTCCATCCAGTCCAGAGGCAATCTTCCGTTGCCCCAGACTCCATCCAGTCCAGAGGCAATCTTCCGTTGTCCCAGACTCCTTCCAGTCCAGAGGCAGTCTTCCTTCCGTTGCTCCAGACTCCGTTGTAGATCTTCAGAAGAACTCTCAGCGATGACTTGTGTAGATTCTGGATCATCTCGTGGACGGTATCTTCTCCTCTCCAGGGCTTCGGTTCTTCTTCGCTCCACGAATGGCATCCTTCAGCTCATGGAGACTAATGCGTCATTCAGGGCATCGACGTCAGCATCTGAGTTGGCTGCTGCTGCAGCAGGATCTGAAACAGAGCAAAGACCATATATATGATTTCTGACCTCATCACTGTAGTTGTTCGTGCTGCTCTTAGCAGTTGGCCTTTGTTGCCTCTCTTCCATCCGACGTCGTCGTTGGTGTGCTTCGTTGTGATGGAGCGCCGTTCATCCTCCGCGCCATTCCTCACACCGGACCGAGCTTCGACTGGCCATCTAAAGAAGAACAAAAATCTTCACATCGCTGTCGAGCTGCGTCAGTGATGAACTTACTGTTGATCTCGGAAGGCGATCTGATCCTCCAGGTTCTTCGATCTAGTTGCCTTGTTGCGCAGTCTGTTCTGTTCGTAGTTCATATAGATGGCCTGTGAACAGTCATATCATTCCAGAACATTAAATGTTCAGGTTTACGTTGAGAATGCTTAGAATTGACCTTTCGCTCTGGCATAGCAGCAGAGGTGTTTTCATGCAGTTCCTCCGTGAAAGTCAGGAAGGCTGCATCGAAGTCGTCAGATGGTATGCCGTTGTTGATTCGAATCCTGCTCGTCTGTCGAAATATCTTCCAGTCAGCTTTCTTCCGGCTCCAGCGATGCAGTGATGCGTTTCCTTTTACGTCCGTCACTTCGTCCACTGCGGTGAGCGTGACCTTGTCATCGGATCCGGGGTTGCTGTTCAGAACGCTGTGAGTACACATCGAAAAACAACATCTTTAGTTGAAACAGCAAGATCAATATTATTTATTACAGAATCATTTACCAGTCTTACTCCAGTCCAGAGGCAGTCTTCCTTCCGTTGCTCCAGACTCCTTCCAGTCCAGACTTCCGTTGCTCCAGACTCCGTTGGTGTTGAGAGTTGGTCGTCCCGTATTCAGGACCACGAGGTCCTTGTCCATGACAGCCTCCCCCTCCAGATCCAGTCCTCGTGTGTCGTTCAAGCTGCATTTCCATCCCTTGCTGCATGTGGGCATTGAAGTCGACGACGATGCTAATTCTGCGATCTGGAAATAGCAAACTCAATTGATCTTTAGTTACAGACACGTCACTATAGGAGAAATTTATATGTGAACATTGATAATCTTAATCAGCGGCGCCCGCAGGCGTACGCACTTACGCAAGTGCGTACAGCAGCGGCGCCCGCAGACGTACGCACATAGGTAAGTGCGTACAGCGCGATGACCCAAAAGGTATGTTTTTGGAAAATTCTAGATTGATGACCAAAAAAAAAAAAAAAAAAAAAATCATCAGTTTTTTCGGCGGATAGAAAAGGTATGTTTTTGGAAATTCTAGCGGGAAAAAAAAGGTCATCAGTTTTTTCGGCGACCTAACAAAAATTTTTCCCTGTTCGCCTGTTCGCCCCTCCATCAAAAATTTCTGTGCGTACAAGAAAAAAATCCTGCGGGCGCCGCTGATCTTAATCCTGCCATTAACTGTCGACATTTCGATATCTTGCCTCTCGATTCCAGTTATCTCATCCATCTGAAGCAGAGTGTGGTTGACATCTTCCTCCGTGGCTGCAGAGGTCTTGTCGAAGTATGACGTAGGCCTAACCGTCTATTCGATGTATGCGATGAGTCTTCAGAAATGTTTCCTGTAAACATATAACATCAGGTATAACTGTATACAACTATTTACAAAGCTCCGGCGCTCGTTGATACGGGCCGGAAATCACAGCACAACAAATAAATTATATCGTCGTTCTGTAAAAGTTATATTGAGTCTCGTCGAAAATTGGCAAATCAAATCACATCGATATTTTTGTAGGTTAGGCTACAGATAGACGCTAGATCAATTTTTATTTTTTTAGCCTAAGTTGGAAATTTCGATAAAAATTCGACGCTTTGTAATTATTTGGGTTCACCTCTCGCCTTTCGACGAAGAATCGAAAGAAACAGCGGTTGGCACAGCAGCAGAAATCGAAAAAGTTCGATGAAGAACGACAAATTTAAGATTTCGTCAATGTTGAAATGCGTCCTTCGATGTCGAAATGCAGCTAACAAGTGACGCTAATAATATCAGGGATCGCAACAATACGATGACGTCATGCTGAAAGGTCCAACATTTGTCATTATTCATTCATAATGGAAATTTTATAGCGCCTATCTTTGCGTACCCAACATGAGCGCATTATAATTACTTGGTTGTTGACTTAACTTAAACTTAACCTTAACTTGTTTACTGATCCCAAAAATATAAAACAGACAATAATTATGCATTCATAATAGTACACAAAGTGATTAATTGCAGTTAACAATTGCGATGGTATAGCTTAGTGTAGCCTACATTGAAGAAAGGCTCTGAATTTTTGCAGAGCTTGTTACATGTTTAATTGTAATCGTAATCTCAAGACTTCTACAGCGCCCGCAAAAGCCAAGTCGCGGGAACCAGCTTATTCACAGGCGCTCAATAAAAACAAAATTTGTAGGCAGCGGGTCAAGTCCGGAGAGTCAACGACACTGCCATATCAAAGATGATTAGTGTCGCCCTCCTCCTTTATCCAGGCTTTGGACTGGAATTGGCAGAGAACAACCTGCAGTGGCGGAGTTCTTGCAGAGGGGGTCATGGCATTTAAGGTCGTTATCAACGAGGTCGTTATAGTAGACACTGAAAATCACATTCGCTAGGTGGCAATAGCGTGCAACATATTTATCCTCTGATCCCTCTTTGCGATCTTCCGCAGGATGTGCGAAATCGAAACTACTGAAATTTTCAGAGCGAAGCTTCGATTCGAAATAATTATTATTACGGCCACTGCCTACATGTTTGTGAATGATGAATGTGTTCCGTTTCCTGTAGTCTCCATTTCGATTATATTTGCAGATAGGTTCATCATGTGAATGTGTGTCTTAAATTATAGTCTTTTAAACGGCAATTCACTGTCGTGATAGATAGGCTACCGGGAACTATATGAAGATGTGACTTACCGAACACGTAACTGGTTTTCAATAAGGTGATCTTACAACGATTTTCTTGTAGCCCTATTCACGTATTGTATTTGATGTACCCAGTAAATTTAATACAACTAATGGTAAACGGTATGCTGTTTGTCGGTAACGAAAGACAAATTAGACTGAGGCTCAACATCCCACGTGAAATAGACATCGGTAGAAGTTAAACTGTGCTATACTAAACATGTTAGTCAACATATTGGTTGCGACCTGAATTCCCAAAACGAATTTCGGCCGGATTCCCTTTAGAAATTCTCTAATGAATGATACATGATTGTCTTCCCCCAAGTGCTCCCATCAAGCCACTGCAAGAGCAGTGTGGTTTTAGATTTTGGTGGGGTTTCACGTGTGCTTGCCTATAATGAATGCTGTTATCTGTTTTTCCTCTTTCCCAAATGAACTGTCATTATGGCATTGGACAATGGAATCAAACAATAGACAACTATATATATATTGAGTGATTCTGTCATGTGGCAGGGCTGAATTTTTCACCTTGGCTAGTATCATGTCCAGTTTTATCATTTTACAGCTTGATTATTATTGTTTTAGATTTACTGGAAATGTATCAGAGAGTTGAAGCTGATGCTGTGTCATCAAACTTTGACTACAAATCTGCTCTGCTTGTTATATATAATCAACTGCGATCCTCGGAAGTTCAAGCGATGAAGTTTCTGTGCAGTGACTTTGTGTCCGTTGCAAAGATGGAAAAGGTCCAGAATGCGCTGGATTTATTCCAGGAGCTGGAGAAGCTGCAGAGAATCGGAGAACCGGACAATGTTCTTCTGCTTGCCGAACTGTTGTATCACATTGGAAGATCTGATCAGCTGAAGGCGCTAAGGCTTACGAAGGAATCGGTGACTAAAGCAGTTCATGAGAAGTCAGCGCTTGATCGGTTTAGGTAAGAAGTTCATCCTCTCAAATCAGCACTGCCAATAGATTTCTACTTTAACCCTTTGAACCCGGCTGTCCTGTTTTCCGGCCCGTTATCAATAGAGTTACGGGAGCTCCGGGTTCAAAGGGTTAATATAATTTCGTACAGGTTCTGGAACTTCTGTTCACTTGACTAATTAATCTCTTTAAGATTCAGTTCGATATTGTCTGATGCTTGATTATTATTATATGTGTAAAGATTTTTATGAATGCAGGATTGCAAGGGAGAAAGAAAAGCTTACCAAATGTTTTAAAATCGTATTTTCTCTCCATGTCAGAGAAAATTGAACTTGCTTGACGCTCATTAATGCTTGATTAACTTTAAAAAATGCATTTAAAAATTCTTGAATGACGAGATATAACCTCACCATCAGTTAGCGAATCAAAATATGATAAAAGAATATTATATTATCATTGGATTTGTAATTCTAACAAGGAGAATATGTCTAGAGAATGTCTTTATACATTTGATATGAATCAATGTCTAGAGAATGTCTTTATGCATTTGATATGGATCAAATCTTATCTGCCGAGATTAGTTGTTGATTGTCCTTGTGCGGCATGAGTTGTCAATGTTTTGAGATTGATGCATGTTTTTGTCACCTAGGGTGATGCTCTTCAAGCTAAGCGAGCAGCTGACGACAAAGGATACAAAGGATCTTTTGTTCATCCACGGCAGAGATCTACCAAGGCCAAAGAGGGAGTCCATCGAGAAGCCAGAGGAACTTTTCCAGGCCTTGGAAAAGCACTGCGTCTTGACAAGGAATAACCCTGACTTCATTCTCGACATGATGAACTCTATAGGCAGAAGTGATTTGAGGCACATAGTTGTCGAATATTTGGGTAGGTGTCATTGAGTACTTTGAGGATGGCACAGGTTTAGAATGGGGCGTTGTAATGGTGCCCTGGTAGTAGATTCTGCAATTGCTGTTCCAGTGGCCTTATTGCAATTAAGAACTGAATTTAATTGATTACCTGTTAGAGTTAAACTAAAGTTACTGAGATAAAAAGACTGCCTATTGAGTTCACAGTAGAACAACGCACATGTTTTTGACCTTGTAATTTATGCTGATGCTCATTTTCCAACCGGGAAAATATGGTGGGCTCAGTTCCTACCTGATCGTTTAGTATTGATTGATTGATCGCCAATCCTGGTACTAATTAGTCTTTAAATAGCTAGCTGTACCTTCCTGTGTTGTGTCAGCTACACCATGTTTCCACCTATGATTGTTCATCTATTTAGGGTTGGTTATTAGACCTGAAAAGCACGCAATTAGAAGTAATCATCGGATGGTTAAGTTATAAATAAGGAAATCGGTAAATGTTTCAATAAACAATGTGCAATGCATCATTCTATTGTGATAGGTAAATGATCTTTTGTATTGTATTATTGCCATAGTTTAGCAATTTCAGCCAATAAATAAATAAGTAAATCAAATAAAAACAAAATGAATTTCTGATCATATAATTATACATGCTGCCTTTCAAGAGCTTTGATACAGAAGTTCATATATATCACTCGAGACTCGTACTGGCATTTTTGATAGAAGGTAATTTTAGAATTTCTCAAAGACATGACATTTTGTTGTATCATACATCAAGCAGAAGTTGCTCTTAGAAGCTTATTAAATAGCAGAATAGACTCTTATAAAAATGAATTGATTTGTCTATTTCTTTAGGAAGTGACGCTGACAGAAAACCGCGGGGGATTCAGTTGGGGGTCGATGAGAGCATTCGATTACGAAGTGATTTCGATCGACTTGTGAACGTCGTCGCTCCAGATCTATCCCGAAAACTTCCTGGTAACAGCTTGAGATTATCTTCAGTTTGGCATCATTGTCAGAGACTATTTCATGATTGACGCAATGTTTCTTTAGCTTGTTGATATGTGTTTATTAATTTAGTGTATACTTGAATGCAAAGATTATTCTGTGCTGTATGGAAAAGGTGAGCAGGCCCTTAAGATTAGCTTTCTGGGTTGAAGGGCCGTCCATCTGGAATCATGACCTTCCTTCAAAGCTGTGTCCATTACATCCGACCAATCAGGCTTTGTTTCATAAATTTATCTCTCAAGTCTTTTTGCTTTTCCCGTGTCTGGGCTGGAAGCACTCCTGAGTAGGTTTCTTGAAGAGGCGCTATATAAGTCCACATATCCAAGAGACAGCCATGTATTATTGTATACTCGCTGGGGTACCCGTGGAATTTTAGGATTCCCAGCAAATCCTCCGTCCCTCCCTCCCTCACTCCCTCTAATTTGTTGCCTGGGAATTTTAGGATCCCTCCTTCCCCCCCTGTTGGCATGTTCATTGTCTTAGCTTTGACATGCAAGGATTGCAAGCGTAAGTCGTCACTGGTCTATTCTTTCCCTTGCCATCCAACCACAGATAGCATGCAGTCGGCATAGCCATTTATATCTCACTTCACTTGGATTACAAGTGCTGAAGAAATGCTGATACTTATACTTGCCCTGCTTGTGATTTTAACCGCTAACCTCCAGCACCTGTATAGTTCCGTTTGCTCGTACTACTACCATGAAGAATCGAGCCTTTTCTGTTGTTGGACCAGTGGTCTGGAATGGCCTTTCTTGTGAGCTACGCCTACACCCTGGGACTCTACCGGGATCCTTCCTTACTAAACTTAAAACTGTTCTTTTTGGGCGCGCTGAAGTCGGGAGCGCCTCTGAGTAGCTTTTTTACTTGAAGGAGAGCTATATAAATATCCGAATGAATGGATTGGCGTGCTTCGCTAACTATATTCACAGCTAGCACAATTATTATTCTATTATATAAAAATTTCTCCAATACCATTTGTTCTCTCTTACCTAGCGGCTGCTTGCAAAACATTGAATAAAGACGACCAGCTTGCTTCACGGAACGACCCGCATCGGGGCTACGGCAAGCCATGCAAACCCATAACAGAATCCGGCCATGCTATCTTCAGACAAGACGTTAGGGAAAAAGGCAAGGCTAGACATACACATGGCATGGGATATTTCGGAACACGGAGCTGCGAAGATAATAACGCTGTTAGTCAGAGATCAGCCGTCGTGGAACTGGTTGAAGATGAACAGATGGAGTTACCCTGCTACCCGATGACTCGCAAACCTCGAGGTATTAATAGCTTATGTTTAACGGAATCTAATCTAATCTCCTAATCTAATCTAATCTACTCATCGCTTCTGGGTAGGCTTCTTGAAGGGGTGCTATATAAATTTTCGGAATTAACGAATAAATTTTAATTATACCTATCGATGTTGGTTAATGATAATCAAGGTTCGTGGTGACTTTGCTAATGTTTTTCAGATTGAGGCTGCAGGCATTTTGCACAGTTTTTGTATACAATATAATACTGTGTTTTTTAGTAGAAAGATCCTTAAACTGATAAACCTAAAGGAGCTATTTGAGAAGGATGCGTTTAGTAAATTAGCAGTTATTTTCTATTTGTTTAATTATTTCCCATGTCCATGAACCAACCATTTACCCGTTACTGAATGCAGTGGCAGATTTAGACTTGGAGAGACTGAACCCTTTGAACCCGGAGCTCCCATAACTTTATGGATAACGGGCCGGAAAACCGGCCCCTCGGGTTCAAAGGGTTAAGGTACAATAAAACTTGGAGACCTTTGGTTAAAAAGTTACGCCAGAAAGTCTCACAAAACTTTATGACATAATATTATATGCCTTTTCATTTAGTTAATGGCATGACATTTAAAGTAAAATTTCAAATTATTTTAAAATGAATGTATTAATGAATCTAAAATTTAAAACCTATATGCCTATTACGAAATATCGAACATACCCCTATATAACCGCTTCCCACGGATACGGGGTGACCCTTTTGGATCCCCCTGTGGTTGCCAAATAAATGATTTGATTTGTGTTTTAGGTATCTGTCTAATCATAAACAACGAGTCATTCTATAAAGTTGAACATGACCCCACAAGTCGCAAAATGCCAGACCGTGAAGGAACACAGAAAGACGCAAGTTAGTAGCTGAACATCTTATTTTTGGTACAGTCTGAAATATGAGTCCATCTGGGCCAACTCATCTCTGATTGGCTATCTTAAAGGGGGCTACATAATTATTTGTAAATTCTTATTCATTGAATTCAGCTTGGCATTCTACTACAGTCAGCAAATGAGTTGAAGGATGAAAAAGATATCCTATTGTTGAATTGCTGGAACGATCCTGTGAATGACCATTTTTTTAAACTACCTATTTTTAAGTAATTAGTCTAGATTCTTATCACTGTTCCCTTAGAAGCATATGGATCAATTATTTTTGTCTCCCCTTCGAATAAACCTTTACTTAGTATTGTAGCTCTGTTTATCGTATTCTATTTTGTGCCCGTAAACTGAAAATTTGTTTTTTGCTTTGAAACAGAAATACTTGAAGAATTATTTACTGATAAATTGAAATTCCGAACGGTGGTACTTCCAAACCTAAAGGCCGATGAAATCAAAGAGAAATTGCTTCAGGTGGCGATGAAAGTTGACCACAGCAGCTTCGACTGTTTTGTCTGCTGTATACTATCGCATGGTGTTCTTGGCTCGATCTACGGTGTGGATGGAAGGACAGTTGAAATCAGGGACCTCACAAACTTCTTCAAAGGCGCCAGCTGCAAGTCACTTCAAGGCAAACCAAAAATCTTCTTCATACAGGCATGCCAAGGAAAAGATAAACAGATTGGTGAGTATCGAGTTATATTTGAACCAACTGATTATGTGTCATTTTGAGTATTGCTGTTCTTTTAAAGTAGGTAAGTAAGTATCCCTTTATTTTCTTCTGACAAGCGAACGTGCATTACATTGCACAACATGATTATATACATTAAAAAAATAATTAAAATTAATAATAAAGAAATAATAATAATAAATAAAATTGTGGCAACTCTTGAATTCTTAAAAAAATTGAAGATTTGTTTATTGAGATGCTGAACAATAAACCTCAGTAGGCAACATTGATCATGAAAGTACAAATTTCATGATCTATTTGGGCACATGTCTTGGCACTGATTTTAAAGAGCTGCCTCTAGGTAATGGAAAACTGAGAGACTATGGTTCCCTCCTTCCTCTGATCCTTCTTTTTCTTCTGATCAGTTGCTGCCATGCAGTGTTTAGTGTAGACTTTTTTATTGAGGGGTGGGAGTCGCTCGATACTTTAGTGGTTAATGTGCTTAACTTTCAGTTGAGGTTGTGGTTCAGATCCCTGCCAGGACAGAAATTTGGTTTGAGATTGATGCATGTTGGGCATTTGCCCCCCCCCACCCACCCCCTAGCGAACTTAGCTATAATGAGTGCACTGACTGTATACTGTTGAAGGGACGAGATAAGACAACAATCCGCTCTCATATATGCTGAGGCTAAGAAAATGAAGTCGCTAACACTTCATAGTCAAGGCTACCTTATTGTATTATTGTGTTGTATTTATACATTTATATAGCACCTCTCGCCGCAGAATGATTATTCAGAAGCGCTCTCAGCATGAAAAACTTTGGGGGAAAAGAAATTTTTTAAAGACTGTGAGACTGATAAGGAAAGAGTCATTAGCCTTAGGGATATCTTAATGCTCTTCTTCGTAACGTAATTATTTTGTATTGAATGTCGTAATTTTTCTTTAAGGTTATCCAGTGGCTGTTGACGGGATTGGTCCGGTGTCGATTCCGCAGCAGGATGGATTGGAAGCGGAAGAGTTGCCAGTTGAGACGATTCCAAACGAGGCCGACTTCCTCATCGGATATGCCACGGTCCCCGGATATGTTTCGTTTCGAAGCAAGTCGCAGGGATCTTGGTACATCAACACCCTCGTTCGGATGCTTCATAAATATGGCGACAGGTAAACAAAAGAAGTCATCATACTATTTGTACTACTGTCTGTCAACCAGTGCCTAAAGTGTGGAAAACTAAGTGCCTGGACACCCCTTACCTCTCCAAAAGAAGTGCCTGGACGCCCCTTACCTTTCCATGCTGTGCTGGCCAATAAGTGGCAGGACAGCATTCAGATTTTCAAATAAGTGCATGGACGCCATCCATGACCGTCCAGGCACACTTTAAGCCCTGCTGTCAACTAATATGGACCATTCACATATATGTGGTACATATGCACAAAATCGTATTTTCTAAACCTTCCAACCTGTTGCAACTCGTATGCAAATTGCCCAAGTCTAATTACCCCTCCCCTGTGTACGTAATGGACAGCCCCTAACATTACAGCTGTTATTTACATTTTCAAATATCAATGTTGTTTGATGTAGAAGCAGCAATTGTGGTTTATAGCTATGGTCTGTAAGCATGGTTTTTCAAAGTAATTAGACAAATTGTTTAGCAGGAGGCTACAGTAGTGCTCTGTTGGTTGTTGGAATGTTTGATGGAAGCATTGTTCTTATATGTGTAGTTGTAAGACTTTTATTGTATTTTCAGATATGATCTGCTGAGCATCATGATAAAAGTGAATGAAGAAGTGAGCCGTGCCATAGCCCCAATGAATGATGGACACTACAAGCAGAGTCCTATGCCAATGGCAACTCTGAGAAAAAGGATATTTTTTCAATAGATGTCGTTCATTGTATTCTAACAGTCAAAACAATAAACTGAACTCATTTAGGAAAGGAAAACAATGGCTTCACATCAGTTGAATTGTTGTCGTCACCAATGTATAAGATTGGTCAAATCAAAATGACACATTATCTAACTGAACTTCATTCAAAGTTAATTTTGCTCCATTTGCAAACACGGGTTAATTCAAAATGAGATATTTATTGCTAACTTGTTATGAACGAATGAAGGTGAAAATAAAAAAGGAAATATGAAAATATGTATACAGATGCGAGTCGAAAATGAAAGCATTTACCAAAATTATAGCATAATTTAACCTCCTACCACTCAAGTGTTTCACGTTATCGTTGTTCACTCAGAAAAAACTGGATTGCTTGACATGAAATATTAAAGTAAAAAATCAATTGAACAAACTATGCTGTCAGAGTTGTATTTTATTGACATTAAGAAGTAAGAAAGTAGGCCTACACGTCTTTATTTAACTGGTTGCAGAAGATTTGCATTCTGGTACAGTGGCTTCCATCTCCCCCACTAAACAAAGCTCAATTCCTCTCCTTCCCCTTTCAGACCATCCTCCCCTCCTGGGCCAGTTTTACATAAGTTTTAGCCAATTTCTGATTCCCTCTGTTTTCCATTGGGCTCAAGTTGCACCTACCCAAAACAGGGATAGAAGCCCCATTCTGGTGTGCAAACGTCAAGTCCTTGTTGGTGCCCATTAGCCGGACCGAAATACTTTGGTCCTATCATCTATGTCTCTATGAGGATCCCCACAGTCTGAATGTTCATAATTATAGCAGTCACTGATCTTCCTGAATTTCACTCTTCTTCGGTTCCTTAAATGCAACTGTTTCCAATCATCTGCTTGAGACCATGTTTATCCATCACTCCTCGAGCTTTCCACTCAGAGCTGAAGTAGGCCCACTGGTGGATCCAGAACATTTCGAAGAATTTTCTAAATGGGGCCATGGCCGGATTGGCCCTCCCTGGATCCATCCCTGAGTAGACCTACGCCCAATTAGCTCTTCAAGAATTTACTGAACTCGACCCAAGCACCTGCTTTAACAGCTGCTCTGCTCTGCCCCATGGCAACCAGACTCGGACATCCTTTGGACCACTCTTTTCGACAATCCCTCTCAGGGTTGTTTTTAAGGAATTTTAGAGCTGCACAATCCCTTCTTTCCTTTTCCATTTTCCATGGTAAATAACTTCCAATTGGAGGACAATGACCTTTTTGCTAGTTTTAACTGTACAGAAGTTCTTCTAGTTCTACAACTGCACAAATCCATTTAGAACTGCGCATTTTGTGTACAACTGCACGTTAAAAAAGCCCTGATTCCTCTGACTTGACACAGCTCGTGAATAGCTGGTGTCTTAACTTTGACTTGGTTCGAGTGGTGCTTTAGCTCTAAAATTGTAGATTACTAGAGTGAAAGCAACGAGAGTTGGAAGACAAACAGACCAAAAGCCAAAGCTGAAAACCGGTTCTGTTTATGCGAACTTGTTATTCGAGAGTGGATAAATGTCAAAGCAGCCTAAATTGAAAATCCACGGAATTACCCACATGGGCCTATAGGCCCTACTGTGAATAGAACTAGAAATTATTGTGCCTCATGGGCGCCTGGGTGTGTACATGTTTAAGGACGGGCAATGACAATGGTCAGGGCTACATTTTTCAGCAAGAACTTCAAAATAGGAAGTGCTCAGGAAATTACAAACATGGATTTTTTCATAGAAGCTTCCACATTTAAATTTGTCCTCAGGAAATTACAAACGGATTTTTTCATAGAGGCTTCCACATTTAAATTTGTCCTCAGGAAATTACAAACGGATTTTTTCATAGAGGCTTCCACATTTAAATTTCAGTTTAACTTTGTGTATCATTACGCTTTAGTGCAAATAAATTTGTAAAAAAGTAATAGCTAAAAAATTGGAGCCGATCGATTTGCCAGAGGACATTCCCCCTCTTGCCCCATGTGCGGGCGCCCATGTAAAATGAGAAGTTCAGTTTGGGATGGGTGTACTGTAGATTTTAAGATGGGTTATAGAATATTAGGTGAAACAATAATCGAATTTGGCCACATTTGAGAGCAAGCGATTTATATAGTAGGTTAATTACAAGGTTAACTCTCGTATCGGCTGCCATTATGACTGGGTTGCACTAAAAATAGTCTTCCGCATAAATAAACAAGGGAAATTTGTCCACACTGGCTAAACGGAAATATCCGTTTTTTCGATGTCGCTTTAAGCAGCCTAAAAGTTACTATAAGAACCGCTAGATGTAGAAGTTAAAAACCATAGTAATAATGTAAATTCCTAGTGTCGTTGCGCAATGCGACCAACACCAATGGGCTTTATCAAACCACGTGGGGCTTCGTGGGTTACTTCCAAGATATCTAATAATAGAATGGTTTTGAGGTTTTTTATGACGCATGAAATAACCCAGATTCGCGATTACTCCGTCTTATGCAAGACAACAAGAGAGACGTACGAGAGCGACGACAAGCGGTCGGTGCGTATCGAGACGTATCAAACGTTGAGGTAGGCCTAAGTCAGCCCTAAAAATATGTCTATTTCTGTTTCCATGATTACCGTTATTGTCATCACTATTGCTATGATAGCAATAATTAGGCCTAGGCTATATGTTTGCTGTTGTTTTATTTTTGCACCCTGAGGCACGCAATCCCTCATGGACTTAAATGTTAATAAAAAATTATTATTATTAGACCAGCTTTGGCTTTATTAGGCTATTGTTATCATTAGGCCTATAATTTATTTTTACTGCAGGTTAAAGATCTTTCAGCAGCTATTAAGCCTACAGTGTCTTTTGAAGTAGGCTAAGCTTAAACCTTAATATTGGTCTGGAGATTAACCGTGGGTTAGGAGCCTATATATAGGCCTATAGGCTACTCGATCGTCGTCGTCATTATCATCACCATCATCATCATCATCATCATCACCTTCAGCAGCATTTAGTATATAGGCCTATCCAGACACCTAAATTTACTTAGCGCCTTATGTAATGTATCTTACAATAAAATTAAAAAGTGCTGCAAACACGAACTTTAGTATCGTTAGCGACATGCCTCCTCTTCTAATAATTTAGGCCTAGGCTATATGTTTGCATGGTTGATCATGCCTCTAGGATGGCTTTCTTAATTCATTCCTAGGTCTAGGCTATCTGAGCGCTCAAACTGTGTGTTTATTATATTTTGTGTCCTCTACGTTCCTCTGGTTTCCAGCCCCTTTTGATGTGCCCCATGGTAGCCTGACGTACGTAAATTAAGGCTCCGTATTCTGTAGGTTACCTATTAGGCTATTAGCCTACTTTTAAAGGCTACGTCTTCTCAGTGCGACTGATTTCTGCCTTCTACTATAGCTATGTCCCACGAACTCCCGCACGGTCCGCACCAACTGTTGGCTGATGATCGATGTCCATCAAGCGCAGACACTATCAATTATAGTCTAAGTAGGCCTACTGTCGACATGTGTGCCATCTGTTCCTGACAGTAGATGTCTTCACCTCTTAATATGATGACCTCTATAATAGGGATCTTTTAAATTCTTTTTATGAGCTTACAGACTTCGTCTATTTGACTGGAAGACAACAGTACTATAGAGTATTGTTGCCAAGACGATTAGCCTATATATTATATATATATATATAATATTATATTATATATAGGCCTATAATGTTCAATGACAAACCAAGTGACACACTCGATTCACATGGGTACATAAAGATCGAGATACAGGAAATAATTTTTTTAAGTATTGAAAATGTCATCTTTAGTAGGCTAACGGTCATTCAGCTAGATAGGCATATAGGCCTAAAGATGAGGGGTGTGTGATTTTTCTTCACGTCGGTAAAAATACGTGGGATATGAAATTGACGATTAATTGAGATCGAGGTGAGACGCACAAAGAATGTGAGCTCTAACCACGTGTTATACTTCACCTTACCTGGCCAGTCAAAACATACATGTAGACCCACACACACACAACCACACCCCTCCCCCACACACACACAACCACGCCCACACACACGCACACACAACCACGCCCACACACGCACACGCACATAGGCACGCACGCGCGCACACGCAAACCTACGCACGCGCACACACATACAGACGCAGAGACCAAGGCTTCTTAAAAAGTAATTTTAATTTAGGTTCTTCTCCATCATTGATGCGTTTATAAAAATAGATAGGCCCGTACGTTCAATTGTCATTTTGTGCATAATTATTATCTGAAATTTGATGATTATTGGTTAAGTCCGGGAAATGTCTGTGTTAAAAATAGCATGCACGGTGATCAACCATTGGCAGTCGAACGTCACGTGCAATTAGGTCAGTGGTTAAACAGCCTGGCAGGTGGTTATAGATGGGTACTGACAGTTAACGTATAGAGGAGTCTATCCGAGGCGCGCCCACATCAGCATTCTGGCCTAACGTTGCAGTAGGCTATTATAGACGATGTTCAGTTAGCAACGCACCGATAAGGTATTTCATTCTGCTCAGCTTGAGAGAAAAAACTTCCATGAGCGTGTTATCGTCGTCGTCGTCGTCATCATCATCATTATCATCATCGTCGTCGTCGTCATCATCATCATCATCATCATCACCGTCATTGTCGTCGTCATCATCATCATCATCATCATCATCATTGTCGTCGTCATCATCATCACCATCATCATCATCATCATCGCCACCACCTCCACCATCATCATCATCATCACCGTCATTGTCGTCATCGTCGTCGTCGTCATCACCGTCATTGTTGTCGTCGTCATCATCATCATCATCATCATCATCATCATCATCATCATCATCATCATCATCATCATCATCACCATCATCATCAACAACAACAACATCGTCGTCGTCGTCGTCATCATCATCATCAACAACAACATTATCATCATTTGTGCGTCTGTGTCTGTTTGTCTGTCCGTTGTCATCAGCTTAGGCCTACGTACTCATCTTCGTTACTTTTTATTTTCCGCTCGTAGGCCTACGTCTGTGACATTTTGTCATTTAATTGGAATTTCATCATTGTTCTCATCTTCATCGCCGTCTAACTATATATGGACCAAAAGTAACCTTTACTAATCAGATATAGTCGTTATCATCGTCGTCATCATTGCCATCGTTGTCACTGGTGTCATCAATGTCATCATCATGATTACCATCATCGTCATCATCATCATCATCATCATCATCATCATCATCATCATCGGTTATTTTTTTCAGTCTTCTTTAAAAGCATTGTCAAGTGTCAACATATTCGTCTAGAGTCTAGACAATGTTATAATGGACTGATAGGCTACAATAGCACAGGGCACAGGCCTATGATATTACATGCGGGTCTACATCAGGCTACATAATTATGACTGTATGAGCAGGAATTCAGTGACAAACATAATATGCAGTAGGCCAATAATAGCTGGGCAAACAGTTAAAGGTCAGTCGCATAACCACAAGAAACTTTCGGGGGCTTCATTTCGGGGGTTTCCATGGTCGGAAAATTTACAGAACATACACAAAATCAGTTTACAAATTTGGAAATTGTAGGCCTATATATATTTTAGGTTTGAACCATCAATTAGGCACCACTATAAATGCGTTTGTGGTTAATATGAATCACTAAGACAACTGAAGACAACTGATGTTGATCATGCCTCTGAGTAGTTTCCTTGAAGATGCGCTATATAAATACTTGAATGAATGAATGAATGTCGTTAAACGTGTCTGAACTACTGAGAAGTCAGTATAGATCTGAACCACGGTACTCGTCAGAGGTGGTCGCTAGGCTTAAGGGATGGGGGAATGAGAGATTATCGTTTAATGAGTACTAAATGAGTACATCCTCATTCTGTCGGAGTCGGGGGGGGGAGCGTCGATGGGGACAGCAGCAACAACACAAGTATCCTCCTGGAATTCAGTCACCAGGGTACCAGTTTATTCACGAGCGCTGGTATTCAGTGGATAAGCGGGTTCACCATCTCAGTGACTTTTCGCGTGCGCAGTGGTCAAGGTCAATTCCACCATAGATGATGGATTTACCAACAGTTCGGAAACTTAAAGACTCGAGCATTGCGAATTTGCAATTTTTATAATTATAATCCAACATCTATGGTAGAATTGACCTTGACCATTGCGCACGCGCACGCGCGAAAGGTCACTGAGATGGTGAACTCTCTTATAATAGGCCTACTATTATGCTCTGCATGTTAATCGCTCTTATTAGTAGGTGTCTCTACGCTAGTTTAATATCGCTGTCTCCAATGATCTGTAATCTATTTCGGTCGAACTGTCGCCATCTATCGAATGGAAACGGGCGCCATCAACTACATTTTGCGTAGAGAAAAAATTTTGGTGAACTTCCTGTTCTAATTAATTTTTTGCCTCAATCAACCTCATTGAGGCGAGCATAGGCAGCGCGCTTGTGAGGGAGACAACAAGCTATGGATGAAATGTTTGTAGATAACTTTTACTAGGGCTGTTGATCGCTGAATAAACACTTAACTAATGAATCTAATATAAATTTATTAATCGATTGGATTATTTAAAATCGGGCGATTGCATTTGAACTGCTCGTCTGATGGAAAACTTTTACAATGTCAACTAAGGCACTTTGACAATTAGGCTAATCATTCTTCTGTTGCTGTGTTATACTTATACATACTTCATACTGAGTCACTAGTTGAGCGTTTGCATTCCGCAAAATTGCTCCAGAGGTTAATTACACCATGTATATGCTAGTTTTCCCCGTTTAGGATTAAATTGACGACGAGCTTTGGACTAGTCTAGTCTAACGATGAGCTCAATATAATACTACTGAAGAGCTTAACATTTGACTTATCAAGAGCCTAATTAAGATTCGATTTGTCAAGAGCCTAATTAGGATTAGATTTATTAAGCACTAAATTAGGATTAGATTTATTAGAAGCTTTTTCTTCTGATTGCTTTGATCAGCATTCAGCAATAGCATTGCTTATTTATTCTCGTTCTAAATGCTCTCAATCGCGTTTTGTCCCGTTATAAATAATGATCAAATTATGCAACAGCATAGACCTAGCCTACTTGGATACTATTTTTGCCTAAATGATTGCACTTTAGCTGCTACCTGCAACAATTATTAAAATTTATTAGGCCTGCAACAGCTATGTCAATATTGCTTTCAATATCGTCTACTAGTCGAACATGCAATCAGTCAATAATAATAATATTGTTGAGTCTTTATGCTGACTCGTAAAACCCACGTAGGCTACTTCAAACTTAAACAGCTGCTATTGAATTTCTGTCCATTCAGGCATGGTCATTTATGACTCATATCAGATGCCTTAACCAATTATTAGGCTATGCAGTGGCGTCGTTACCACAGGTCATAAATGCGACCTGCTTATAGTTCGTTCTTGACTTGCCTTATGAGTCATGACCTACCGTACCAGAAATTCTTTACAATCAATTTCTTCGACCTGCTAAGCAGCTCTCGATCATGACCTTGACACGACCTGTCGAAATTGTATAGCTAGCGCCGCTGACACGAAAGCTATCCGGGGGGATGAATTAATCTATCCCCCCGGATGGAATTAACCGGTCTATACTATCCGGGGCGATAAACCATTCTATCCCCTTTTTTGAAAAATGCGCATAATAAAAATATTTATGCTGCAATCAAAATTTAAAGTGACTTTAATTGTTTTAAGTGTCCTAGGCAATGCTCAGATAAAGGCAACTCGAATTTATTTAGTGACTCTGAGTGTTCTTAAGCGTTTTTAATGTTTTAAGTGCTCTAAAAACAGGGCAAAACAAATTATCTAGTCAGAATAAACATACCTGTTAGTGTCATTGTTCAAAACAAAGCAGATGAAAATTAATTTGCACAAAAAACTACACGCGGAAGCGGTTTTTTCGACTTTTTTAATTTTGGGGGGATACAATTAATACGGGGGATACTCTATTTCGTGACACCGCCACTGACCATGCAAGCATGGGCGGAGACCTAGGGGGGACAGGGGGGACGGTCCCCCCAAAGAAAGTGTTGGGGGGACGGCCCATGCATTTGTCCCCCCCAATATTTGAGCGCCAAGACTTTTTTCGGTGGCGAAAATAAAAAATTTCGTCGGATGACTAAAAAAACAAAAAAAGGTCATCAACTTTTTTGGCGGCGAAAACAGAAATATTTCGTCCAGATTTTGGCCGGATGACTAAAAAAAGGGTCATCAACTTTTTTGGTGGCGAAAACAGACATATTTCGTCCAGATTTTGGCCTGATGACTAAAAAAAAAAAAGGTCATCAACTGTTTTTTGGCGGCGAAAATTTTTTCCCCGAGATTTCGCCGGTCGTCAGATCAGAAAATCTCGCGTCTTTCCGTCCCCCACAATTCTCGGCCCAGGTCTCCGCCTATGCATGCAAGTAGGCCTACCTTTGGATATTAATCATCTCTGTTATTAGCCCGTGACTAGACCTACGGCCTGCACGGTAGGCCTACACTTTCTGTTTGGGCAGCGCAAATTGCGTACGTTGTGCATACAGCTGCGAATCTCTTATGACAAAGTAACCTGAGGCATAATAATAATAATAATAATAATAATAATAATAATAATAATAATAATAATAATAAAATAAAAATATTAAAATAATAATAATTTTAAAAAAAATAATAATAGGCTAATAATAATAACTAATAATAATAATAATAATAATAATAATAATAATAATAATAATAATAATAATAATAATAATAATAATAATAATAATAATATAATAATAATAATAATAACAATAACGAAGAGTATGGTCATTCTGGACTAGTTTTTAACCAATAGTTAGTAATGAAGTCCCTGAGGGATCCTAAATACCTCGGGGCAAAAAAAATAATAATAATACTAAAAGTAAAATTTAACGCAGTTGCTTTCAAAGGCACTTTCGCAAGCCTTGAAGCAGACGAATAGGGCCATTCCGAACTGGTTTTATAGCAGTAGGCCTAGTTAGTAGCGAAGTCTCCGAGGGATCCTAAATACTTCGGGGCAAAAAATATAATAATAATTATTATTATTATTATTATTATTTTAACGACGACTAAAAAATAATAATAATAATAATTGTCTAATAACAGGTTATCGTTTCTCGTGGACTCGACATGTGTCCGTCAAACGGAACAGAGGCGACAGGACTTGAGTTCTTCGATACAACAACATTCGACGACTGTTTTCCATTGTCAACATGCGTCGATCTAACGCCAACCGAATCTCCTTCATCCATGCTACTATTTCCTGATGACGTACTGGATACCATAGCAACTGGTTGTCATGGCGACAACAGCGCTAGGCAACCTGAAGAAGGGTTACCGACCCCCTTGAGCCAATCAGAGGCTGGTGAAGGGAGAGCAGGTCTCGGTGCGAACATTCCACTCACCGTCTTAGAGCTCGAAGTCGATGGCCCAGCAAATACGTCACCAGAACGTACGTTTCTGCCGGTAGATTACGTACTGGTGACGCCACGCTCGGTTCCAGGCAGTAGGAAGCGTGTCAGCGGAGGAGGTGTGCGCCAACGTTCGCTGGACTCGTCTGACGGACCTCCGAGAGGAACTAAAGCGAGAAAGTTTTCCGAACATTCGACACTGGAAAGTTCCTTGATCCACCGTGGAACAGGAAACACTGAGGCAGCTTCTGGTCGGTCCTTCACAGGTCAAGTCAATGACCGTGATTCAGGGCGCCGACAGTTGGAGTTGAGAGACGAGAGAAATGCAACGCCGCTGGACATGCCATACTGTCGCGAGAACTCAGGAAATCAAATGGCTACAGAACCAATAAACGAGGTATGTAGGCTGTGGGTAGATTTTAGTGTTAAGTACAATGTTTGAGAACATTTATAGCCATCTAGTAACTGACGATTTATAGCGACATCTGGCCATATATCTGGCGTGATAAAAGTATTTCTGGGATGTTGCCATTTTATTTAGTGTCAACAACATCTGATTTCATTTTCAATTAAAGCAGTAATGGAATTAAACCAGGCCTTCTATAGAAGAGAGGAAAACTGAGGTCATGAGCTGATCGTGGCTGATCCAGAGGCTGGATTCCAGCACAGGGGTTATTTTAAGAAATTTTCTCAACTGCACATAAATGACGTATTTTGAGACTGGACATAAGAAAGTCCTTGACCAGGGATTTTCCCCCCAAAGCTGAAGCAGCTTTTGGCGAGCGCTCGTTAATAAGCTGGTGCTTTGCGCTTGGCCTTCGACTGGAGCTTTAGATGTTTGAATATTAAGATTTTCCGACTTTATAAAAATTCATATTAAAGATCAAAATCAATTGTTATGACAATGTTTGACTCAAAGTTCATCATGGCAAAATCTCCAAATGAATTAGCGAATGAATTCAGCTAGATGTTCTTAGACGTTTAGACTTTCAATGTCCTTAATCGACTAGAGATCCCCTAAAGATCCATTACCGATCCTCTGATGTTGCTGGAATTGGAAATAGCTCAGAAAGATTGTTAGGTGTAATAAAGTTAAGTGGTCCTATGTTCCTGGACACTTCCAAAGTTTCGCTAGTAGGCCTATGTAAGAGTATGTCTAAATGTTGCTTTTCTGCTTTGAAACCCTGGTCATTAAGATCAACATGATATTGTTTTGCTAAAGCTAGCAGACAAGATGAGATATTTCCCCAAGAAATAAATTCTTTGAGCTAATTTCAAATTTTGTATAAAATATAACCCACTAACTGCAAAATACGATGTAAGACCGATAAATATCATTAGCAAACATTCCAAATGGTCATTATTGGTCGATAGGCCTATACTGACACCCACATCAACACGAATATGTACTGTTTAGGCTAATAGCAGTTTTAACCAGGAGCCGCGTCGCCGATCTACATGCATATGATATTTACCACACCATGACTTCGCTTAGAGTACGACTGCTGAAAATTTTATACGCTACAAGCTCTGGTGTCATTCATTCATGAGAACCAGAATGTGTGTGTGAACATAGCCGCAGACTTGGTCCTGGGTTTGTGGAAACGAACGAGCAACCGAAGGACAATAATTTCCAATGCACGAGCACCTAGCTGGGTAGGGGTTTTGGAAGGTGATGTACCAATCCCATTTTCGAATTTTGTTTAATTTCCACACTGGTGGTACCCTAAGTTGTAATTTAGCGAGGTTGCTCGTCATTTCAATGCTGATAGTCATGGTTTAGTGTGACGCGCGGGGGCGCCGCCTGTCCTGCCGTTTCCACCCCCAAATTAATGGGCTCTACTGTTGCGCGCCCCCTTAAGCGCGGTTGAGGAAAGCCGGGTCCTAGGTCAAGGGTTTTGGTGTCAATGGAAGCGGGTTCGAATCCTAACCTAGGGTGTGAGCTTCTCTGGTTACCTTCTTCCTCAGGATGGGCCGATATTGGACATATGTCTGCGGTGGCTGTTAAGTTCACGACAGCCCCACTAAATGGGTACTTATCTGGGTTCGATTCCTCAACATTTCCCCAAGCTCCACCACCCACTTTACCATCAGTTAGGGACTGAAACCTTGCTTCACTTTCATTCTGGCGGGAAGTAAGTCGGTCCTGTTGCTTAGAAACTGTATTTAGCTCTTCGGCTAAGTTTGTCAAAGTATTATGCTGGCACTCTAGAAGTTGTGCTATCTTTGTCATTTGTTTATGCATTAAAATCAGGTCAAAGTCTGTAGAACCGTCGGTCGTTTCTATGGCAACACTTCCTTTAAGACCTCCCTTGTCTTCTTCGAATTCTGCCTTCCTGTCACTGTCCGTATCACTGTCGGAGTCCATCTTATTAATAATCAATTCACAGATTCTTATCTAGGCTTTATTTATTATAAAATTAATCAGGTGACTGCTTGTCACTAATCAGCAATCATTTCTAGACATCAATGAACAGAGTTAATAATAATGTCCGCTATTTAGGCCTACTGAATAAAACCTATGCCTTAGTTTTATTTACTACTTATCGGGACAATGCACAGATCGCCTCTTTCTCAAATGCAGTTCTAATCAAAGACACATCATAACTTTTATCAGTTTACACTTAATTCAGGCTCGAGCTCAAGAAATAGCGTGGCGATACTTTCCTGATCCAACAGATATTTATGACAGTCGCTCCAACGTTTTCGTCGCCTGTCAATGTCACGATCTTCCCCCGAAAATGTTGAATATTTATTTGATCGGTGCCGAAATTATCTGCATTCACACATCGGTAAACAGAAACCCAAGGAACCTTGTCTTCCGGGCTGTAGGAAACTGTCTGAGTCGAAAACGGCCACAACTTTACCTAAATTTCGCAATCTCCACGAGCGAGTTGTCACCTCTTCCACTTCTGCCGCTCGACTGAAGGTTTGCGCGTTAATTTGCCGCAAGAGAGCGCTTTTTGCCGCCCGAAACATCGCGTGATGTCCAACCAATCAAAAATCGCCGGTGGTGGAAAGTTCCATTGAAAAATGCATGGGAAGCTAAATATAGCGATGACCGCATCGATCGGTGCTAAGCATAGCACCCATGAATTCGTAATAGAAATAGCGGCCTTACTTAAGTAAATAAGTAAGGTAGCTTGTAGCAACCTGGTTCGCTACATTAGGACTTTAACAAGTGTTCCGTCCCATTGTTTAAATATTTGTTACAGCATTATCATGGCAACTTTTAGACTGTGATCTTTAAAAAAATTCTTACAAATTTCATGCCAAAAGGCATGGTTTGAGACTTCAATAAATGCGGCTCTCCATTGTTTACATTTCTGAATTTCCACACTGTAACTGTCATCTGAACAAAATTGCTCTTTTTAAATGCTGACAACTATGGTTTTTAGAGTTTAGAGAGTCTCCTCCTTAATGTTTAATTTTTTCATTTGCACGCTGTTAATCTGGCATTTGAAAAAATTACTCATAATTTTCTTTTCTCGTCCATTGTTTGAAAAAAGTCATCCACTGTTGTAATAGCATTTTAGGCTCTTACCTTGACAAATTCAATCATAATTTGGTACTCAGAGACGTGGTTTAAGACTTGAAATTTTTAAATTTTTAAAAATTTATACAACGTAATGGTGGCAGTTTAGGCTGTCATCTGTATCACAATTGATAATTATGGACAAGCAGTGGATAACACCGTAGAAATCTATAATAATGTTTGTGATAATATTTCTGAAATATTTGGGGGATATAAGATAATTATAAGCATCTCCGTCAAGACCACAAGTTCCGGGTTCCGTTCCTCGATCCTATCCCATCTAAGTCTACACCCCCTGTGCGAGATGCTAGTTCAATAACATAGGCCTACGTGTATCTTTCAGATTCTGAGGGTGGTGATTTTTGGATGGGATCACATAAACTCAAAAAGGGTGCGTGTAATATGGGGATATATGGAGAATTTGAAAGAAAATTTGAGTATGCATTGACCTACAATCCTACATCATGTACATGTATGTATGTATGTATTGGATAGCCTGTGTGGCTGAAAGGCTAGCACAGTCTGGATGTCTGCCTGATTAATTGTTTTCTTTTTCATCGCCTGTCTCCAGTTAGATACTTGGGTTGTTATATTATAGTAGACTATTTTGCTTTATGCGTCTGACTGTCTACGTCCCTTCCTGCTTCAGCTTGTCAGAGTAAGCGGCAAAAGCAGGAGAAAGTAGACTACGATGGCCAAGAAGTTGTCATTATGGTAGGAAGGATAACCCCGGCCTTTACAACTTTATCAGGATATCAACCTACAGCAGGCCATACATTTAGCCTACTGCAAATTGTTCTGTCTGCAACCTATGTGTGATTTTTAGCAGAACCTTGTCTTCGATTACATCACCCATTTTCCCCGCTCTTACTTCATGCACACGGGTGACCTTCGCCGTATCGGTCTAATGCCTGACTTGAAAAAGTTCTGCATGTAATCACCATAGCCTATCTATTATAGTTCACGCCAAATTTCAACAGGCTTATTCTTTTGCTGAACATAGATATCACCCAAATAAACCGCCTCAAAGATGTTCACTTTGGGCTGTTACTATCATGTTTGTGTCCAACTTTTTTATCACTAACTTCTTGTCGGTTCACGCAACTAGGCAAAAAGTGACTGCACAAGATCTGATTTTCAACTGCACAAATCTCTTTCCCAACTACACACTTTGTGTCCAGCTGCACGTTAAAATAACCCCTGGGCTGGAAAACTTGAAAACAAGAAAATAAATTTATAATTGAATTTTAATGTAAACGCTGCTTTAAATATGCATGCGAGTGTGACGAAAATAAAGAAATATGATTATAATTATAATTGTTTTAGATTAAGTTTTGGCAGATAAATCATCGAAAATCATGAGATTCTTAATTTTTATCTCGCTTATCATGCTTATTGATCGTAGATGTCTTCTGTGACAAGTTCTTTGGTTCCTCTGAAGTTGGATCGTCGTCGTGAGCAGAACAGAAGAGCAGCGAACAGATGCAGACACAAACGAAAACTAGAAGAGGATCAACTGATGAAGGTCTGTCTGCCTGTCTGTTTGTTTATCTGGCTGTGTGTCTGCCTATCTGTCTGTCTGTCTATCTGTCTGTTTGTCTGTCTACCTATCTGTATGTCTGCTTATCTTTCTGTTTGTCTGTCTGTTTGTCTGGCTGTTTGTCTGTCCGCTTGTCTGCCTGCCTGTTTGTCTGCCTGTCTGACTGTATGTCTGCCTGCCTGCCTGTCTGTATGTATGCCTGTATATATGTAAGTCATATCATAGGAATGAGTTACGACAAGAGAACGACAACGACGACGACGTTGATCATGATAATGAAGACGACAACGGTGACGACAAATGCCATGATGATGAAAATTGTGCTAAGGGGATTTATGATGACGACAGACAGGCAGACAGACAGACAGACAGACAGACAGACAGCAACGCAGACGTGGCTAAATTTGGGGGTTTTCCCAACGATGTAAGCTTGAGTAAGTGGCTTTTATTAATTTTTCTCTTTCCTTAACTTTCCGTTTCCTTCTACGGTAGGCCTGTGCTTATATGCGTCAACACAGTTTTCATATTATAGGCCTATCGCGATTATATTGAAAACTCATAATAAAGTCGAGTTTTTTGTTTAATTGAATTAGGATTTTGAGTCGACGGAAAAAGACAATCGCCTGAGACAAGAAGAGATTCAGAATCTTTTGTGTCAAATTGAAATTCTCGAGACGGAACTGCTGAGACATGCATCAACCGACCACTGTTACGTCATCCATGGCTCCTAATAATCACTGATCTATTTATTCTCATCTATGGTGGACTGGCGTATCCAATGCATGGGACGGACGCAAGAAGCGATGCATGGATGCTTTGATGGATTCAAGTGGTTTGGGGTTGGATAGAATTCCCGTTGGATGCAAAGGAATGCGAAGAGGAGTGAGAACAAGTTACTGTAGTGTCCAAATTGTGCCTCATTGTCAGTGGCGAAACAAAAATTTAAAAAAGAGGGCGTGCTGGCGTACGGATGGTCTATGTTCGGTGCCTTGCCAGCCTTGGAGCCGGTGACACGAAACGGAGTATCCCCCCCTGAAAGCTATCCGGGGGGGATGAATGAATCTATCCCCACGGATGGAATTAACCGGTCTATGTTATCTGGAGGGATAAACAATTCTATCCCCTTTTTTGAAAAATGCGCATAATAAAAAAAATTATGCTGTAATAAAAATTTTAAGTGGTCTAATTGTTTTAAGTGTCCTAAGCAATGCTCAGATAAAGGCAACTCGAATTTATTTAGTGACTCTGAGTGTTTTAAATGTTTTAAGTGCTCTAAAAACAGGGCAAAATAAATTATCTAGTGGGAATAAACATACCTGCTAGTGTCATTGTTCAAAACAAAGCAGATGAAAATTAATTTGGAAAACAAAATACACGCGCAAGCGGTTTTTTCGACTTTTTTAATTAGGGGGGGATACAATTAATACGGGGGATACTCTATTTCGTGACACCGGAAAGTTCCGATCCACCTCAAGCCTTCACTTGCAATTGCTCGTGCGCTTCGGCGTGAACCTCCGATGCAGTGTCCACGTTGTAATCGGGAGCGCCTCTGTCTAGACAGCTTGAAAGGGCGCAATAGCAAATGCGAGAAATAAAAATGAACAAATGAACAACTTGTACATAGTCCTCCAGGAACCTTCGTCGTACCAAGGGCTCCTAATTAAGGTGTTATACCAACAAAGTTTTGTACTTTTTCGTTTGATGACGTCATGATATAATTTATTGTCTGTCTATGCATGCGCCTCAAACTTAACCCTGGTGTAAATCTGAGCTCATCTGGTTTGACGGTTCCTCTAAGCTCATAATTATACTCCACCATTGCTTTCACGTTCGCATGAAGTGCCGGTGTGGCATGAAATCATGTCCGGCATGAAAATAGTGTCAGACTCGACCCACTTCCGTTGTCACGACACAATCTCATGCCACACCGGTCCCGGGTCGGGATGGGGGAGGAATCTTAGCACCTTCCTATCTTGAACCTTAGGTATTGCTGTCTCTGCTTGTTTCATCTTATAGGAATCCAACAGCTCCGTTCTACCCTTGATTCTGCATCATTGAAAGCACTGAATTACACTACCTTATTCCGACACGACTTGAATACTGCAACTCGGTATACTCTGCGGTCTCCTAGCTGCACATCTAACTAGAATACTGAATCAGGCTGCAAGACTGTGTTTTGGACACTATTACCAAGCCCATATCGCACCTGCACTTGTTTTTTTTTACACTGGCTTCCTGTCTGTGAGCGTATTCGCTTCAAGCTGCATGCACTCGTCATGTGCAGGGTATGCGCATGTCATCCTTCTTATCTTCCATGGTCCTCTTGCAACTCTGATAAAGGCCGTTTCTCTCTTCGATCAGCACCAGCCCTGCTGGCAGTATGCTGTTGCTGGTACACGTCTTGTCTTTGGTAAACGTTCATCACAGTTTTTGTCCTTCCATTTGAAACTCTCTCAGTCTTTCGCTTCAAACTAAAAACTTACCTGTTCCGGTCTGAGTATAATGGTTGCCGATTTTAATGTGCAATTCTGAGCTTTGTATTAGGAAGGCATTACCAAATTACAGTAGACCTCTGTATTGTATTGATTTAAGTGGATCTAGATAATTGCGTGTAAGATAACTGTATATTTAATTACCTATTTACAATGCGACTCCTGCAGTTTCTTCAGGTGTCTCACATAATAATGTGCCCACACAAAATGTCTTATAAATTCAAGCATTTAATT